>JAFEMH010003082.1:0-260000 GCA_022495995.1 Adenophora triphylla var. japonica
TTTAACTTCAGTCATACTTAATTCTTTGATCTCACTTATAATCTCATTTTCATTATTAGAGGCTGATTTTCATCAAGTTGGAGGTTCATGCTGTAGATTGAATGGTGGTATATTAAGTTTGAGCTGGTATTGGATTTTTAATGATTTTATTCTTAATGTATTGTATTTTTTTACCTTGACATTTTTATGTAACAATTGCGATATGGTGTTTTTGTGTCTCTAGAATGTACACAAAGTTGTCCCTGTTGCCACAAGATATCGGTGCTTGATTTGACTGTCCAAATATTGGGTTCTCTGTTGAGTATTTTCTAAAGTCCGGAGCTGGTATTAGATTTTTAATGATTTTTTTTGTTATGTATTATATGTTTTGTCTACTTGCCCATCATTACGTAACTTTGCGCCTTTGGTATTTTTGTTCATTAGAGTGTGACACTCGAAGTTGTCCATGTTGCCAACAAGATAGAAGATATCGGTGCTTGTTTTATTGTCTACCAGGTATTGGGTTTTCTCTGTTGTCACAAGATGTTGGTGCTTGTTTGAAGCTAAGAAATATTGGATCCACCGTTGAGTGGCAGCATTTCTCTCTATTTGGACAAAAGGGTCTGTTGGTTGCTTGTTTGGTATTTTTGTGATCACTAGAATGCACACAAAGTTGTCCTCGTTTGCCACTAAGATACTCTGGTGGTTGATTGACTGTCCAAATATTGGGTTCTCTGTTGGTATTTTCAAAGTATGAGCTGATATTGGATTTTTTTAATGATTTTTTTTTGTAATGTATTATGTTTATTTACTTGCCCATCATTCGTAACTTTTCACGTGGTATTTGTAACTTTGCGCTTTGGTATTTTTGTTCATTAGAGTGTTACACAAAGTTGTCCATGTTGCCACAAGATAGAAGATATCGGTGCTTGTTTGATCGTCCGGGTATTGGGTTTTCTCTTGTCACAAGATGTTGGTTCTTGTTTGAGCTAATAAATTTTGATCCACAGTTAGTGGCGGCATTTTCTCTCGTTGCCAAAAGATGTCAAAGCCTGTTTGAGCCGATAAATATTGGATCCACCGTGAAGCGGGAGCAGGTATGTTGTACTTGATTAAGTACTCTGTGCTAGTTTCATCTTGTGATTACCCTACAGGAAGAGCTATAGACCGTTGTCTTCAACTTCAGTCATCTTAACTCTTAGATCTCGCTTAGAAATATTTCACTGTTATGTTTCTTTTTGTCTTTTGTGATTACTTCAATTTGACTATTTCTATATGGATGATATCTTTCCGGGTCTATAATATTAAAATCGTAATCCTGGATGTGCAGATATACAAAAGATTTTGAAATTTAAACCTTCTTAAATCATGTTAGTTAAAATATTCTTAAATCTTGTTTAATGCCTTCTTTCTAAGGGATATAAAATGTTTATATGCGCTAGTGTGATTCCTTTCTGATATTTCTGTCCTGACATTTGCTACGCAGCAGGGTGAGAGTTGGAGATGTGCTACAAGCTATTTTAGGCGAGCTTTACTTGATTGTATTGTATCCAATCCTTGTTTGGGATACCAGGTTTGGTTCCCTCTGGAGTACATGTTGGGTTCAATTCTCACGGATATGCTGCCGGTCAATTCAAGATGTATTAGACAATCATTTAGTATAACCTATTCTTAGGTACAAATTCAACTTGGCCTTTTCCCCAATCACTTGGTGAAGGCTTCATTAATAATCATTCTCCTGTTCTTTTCAGAATTGTATGTGGGGTTCTTATCTCTAAGAAGTATTATTGGTGAACTTGGCCTTTTTCCCTATCACTTGGCGTCGCCTCCATTATGGTACCATGTTAGTTTTGTATAACCTAGTCCAAGGTAACGACTGAGAGCTGGTGACCGAATCCAGATGCAGGGTGTAACCATCAAGAATGTGACTGAAACCGGATAAGGACAGGTGATCTTATTATACTCTTCTTTGCTCTCAGAAATGTTTTTTTATGTTTTATTCTGTTAGCAATTTGACCTTAGTATGCTTAAGCAAAAATGTATGCAAATAATCACGGTGTAGACTGCGATTTGGTCTTTAAACTGCTATGGTACTTTTGTGTGTGATTAGCGTGTTACATGAAGTTCTCTCTGTTGCCCATGATATGGGTGCTTGTTTACTGACTAAATATTTGTAATTTTATATGTAACTTTCTGATTTGTTAATTTTTAGTAATTAGGGTGTCACATGAAGTTCTCTCTGTTGCAAAAAATGTGGGCGCTTGTTTGAATGGCTTAATATTGATTACATAATTCTCTCTTAAATTTTCAATTGTTATTGGCAGGAAATATTTTGTACATGATCAAGTACTTTACTTACTAGTATCAATTTGTGATTTCCCGACAGGCCGATGCCTAGACCGTTGTCTTTAACTTGAGTCATCAAAAACATTAGGTTTCGTTCTATTCATTCGTTATGTATTTTGTTGTGGTAACCATGCATGTTAAGGATATATTAATGGTAAAAATAATTTAAAATCACGTGAGTTAAAATCTTCTTAAATCATGCTTAATACCTGCCTTTTAAGAGATGTAGAATGTTCATATATGCAAGTATGATTCCTTATTGATATGCAGCAAGGTGAAGGTTGGTGATGTCCTACTAGCTATTTTAGGCGAGCTTTCCTCGTTGGTATCCCATCCTTGTTCGGTCAACCAGGTCTTTTCCCTCCCATCCTGTTCCGGATTTTATCTAGCGGTGCTCTTGCAACGAGGTAACAATGGATACCTTTTCCCCTCATCATTCTCATATATTTTATGAACAACAAGCTATGTTAAAATTTCAAAGTAGTGTTGTCGATGAACTTTGAGGGGGAAAATATTTGACACTTATTTCTTCTTCTCCGAAGTGTGGGTTGTGTTCAAGTCTCGTTGAATTGATGCTAGTAAACTCAAAAGGGAGTGACGAGTTATTTAGTACTCCGTTCCATAATGAAATCTCATTTGATTATTCAAACATTTTAACAACTTATTTTCATTTTCATCACTAACCTTAATGAGGTTTACTTATTACTCCATTACCTCTTATTCTTTGGTTGACTCTCATCCTCTCTCTTCTCTCTCTCTTCTTCCTTGGTTGACAATTTTGGAAGTTCAATGATTAACCTAACAATTTTGGAAATGCGACTCTTTTTTGGAACGAAAATGGCAAATGGGAACATATGTGCAGGACGGAGGGAGTACATGAATATGGGCGCTTGTTTGACTAGCTAAATATTGATAATATATCATTCTCAAACATTTTTTTTTTGCGTTATTAGGGATTCACGAGTTCTCTCTGTGGCCACCAGATATTGGTGCTTGTTTGATAGGCTAATTATTATTAATTGTATATGATTCTCTCTGATGTTTGTGGCAAGAGGTATTCTGTACTGAATTAAAACTTGTACTTATAAAACATGCTTTGCTTGCTTGTTCCTTGTTAAAATAGCAATACATTTAATGCTATATTTAGAAGCAAAACATTTCCTGGAACGAACCTAAAAATGACGTTTTTTAAACGATGGATGAATATGTTACTAAAAAATGCATTATATGATTGTTAAAAACTTGTTTCGTATTGCCTAATTTGATTTTAAAATTCACATCATCACCCTTTCACTTAGCTCTTTCAAATCTTGCCATGCTTCATTACACAATCATTTTTTTTATCAAACCTTAAGTTATGATTTGGAATAACTCCAAAGTTCAGAGGGGTCAGAATAGCATTTCGTAAAAGTTCAGGTGGTATGCGGGGTAACCATCCAGACTTTGTGACTGAAGCCCAATATGGACAGGTGATCTTATTATACAGTTCTTTGCTGTCAAAAATGTGTGTTCAAGTTTTATTCTTTGCAATTTGGACTTTAACCTGCTTTGGTATTTTTTGTGTGATTAGGGTATCATGTGAAGTTCTCCGTCGCCATAAGATATGGTTGCATGTTTAACTGGCTAAAATATTGATAATTTTATCATTCTATTACTTTATGATTCAGTATTTTTGTGTGACTAGGGTGTCAAATGATGTTATCTCTGTTGCCACGAAATGGGTTAATTCCCCTGCCTAGCCCTGAGGCTTTGAAGATCTCGCTCCCCTCCTCCGAGGTTTGTTTCGTCTCATTCTCCCCTTTTGTCGATTTTATGCAAGTTAAGGGACTATTTTAGCCCTAAATCCTTGAAATTTTTGGAGTTTGCATTGAGGGGTAAAATAGTCAGAATAAATTTGACAACAGGGGAAAGTGAGGCGAATTTAAACCTCAGGGGGGAAGTGAAAGTTGTCAAAAACTCAGGGGTAGGCAGTAGAATTAACCCGCCACAAAATATGGGTGCTTTGTTTGACTAGCTAAGTATTGATAATTATATGTTTCTGTCTCTAATGTTCCTTTTTAGTGGCAGGAGGTATGCTGTACTTGATCGAGTACTTGTACTTATGCTAGTGTCATCTTATGCTTGCCAACACGCTGATGTCTTGACCGCTGTCTTTAACATGAGTCCTCTAAACTCTTAGGCTTGATATATAAATATTTCTTACTGTTATGCTATTTTATTGTGATAACTTCTCTTTAATTATTTCTTTCAATATGATATCTTTGACATTAGAAAATTTTAAAGCCCTATTGATGTTTGGATTTACCGAATATTCGGTAGTTAAAGTCTTCTTAAATCTTGTGAATTAAAATATTTTTAAGTCATGTTTCAATACCTGCCTTTTAAGTGATATAGAATGTTTTTAGGTTCAAAAGTGTGATTCCTTATTCATATGGCTGTCCTGTCATTTGCTACGCTGCAAGATGAGGGTTGGAGATGTGCTACTAGCTATTTTAAGGGAGCTTTGCTCGGTGGTTTCTCATCCTTGTTCGAGCAACCATGCTTGTTTCCCTTCCATCATGTTCCTGGATTTTATCAAGTGGTGCTTTTACAATGAGGATAAAATGGATAGTGATTTTTCCATTCACTTGGTATTGGCTCCATTAATCCTCCTTTGTTGCCTCATTTCAGTTCAAGGTCATAACACAAGCCACACTGCCACAATCCCGCCTTCTGTATCCTTCTTTATTATGGTTTCCATGTAAGCTTTGGATAACCTAGTGCTAGGTAGTTTTTGTGACTCAATCAAATGCGGGGTAACCATGAAGAATTGGTGTCTGAAAGCGGATGACAGGTGGAAATGATCTAATTATACAATTCTTTGCTGTCAGAAATATGTGTTAAAGTAATTTGGACTTTATTCTGATTTGATAAAAACGTATGTGAATAATCATGGTGAAGTCTGCATAGCATTTAATTTTTCCAAGTCAAATAGGAGTTGGGCCCTTAAAGGGAGATGATACCCTGCATCAACACTTCTGATCCACATTCTTTAGCTATCAGCATTACTTACGAAGCTGCTACGGCATTTGAATCTACCCATTCTTCCACCTTGATACTGGTGGTTGTGTAGGCTCCTTGGCCCAGGCTTCAAGCAGTTACTAGGATTGTTAGCGTTGCATTTTTACTGGTGTGGCTGGTCTGGAATGATGATCTTAGGATGTTCTTAGCATGCTTGGGTGAGGTAAGTTTTTTTTTCTTAAAAAAGCAATGAAGTAGAAGTTGCTGTAACGCAAGTGAAGCTACAACTGTGAGCTTTGCATCTTTGCTACTGATTGATCATGGAGAAGTGGTGTGGATTGAAATGTGATGAGGATGGTGGGGAAAAGAGGACATTTTTTACTCCGTCTCAATCCCAATTTTTTGCTGTTACAATCAGGGAACTTTGAGCAATAATTTTAGGTTGCTTTAATTATACAAATGAAAATCTAAGACTTGTTATTGATACACCATCAACAATACTATCAATAACAAGTCTTAGATTTTCATTAGGATAATTAAATCAATCTAAAATTATTGCTCAAAGTTCATTCGTACGTAGTAATGGCAAAAAAAGTGGGATGATATAATTTATTATTTCATTTGGGGTTGAGGTGGCTACATCTTAGCTTCCTTGTTGGTTTTCACAAGGATATATTTCCAATCATTAATGTTGCTTATGCAAGATTTGCACTATCTGAGATGTTCGAATAACTCGCAAGGTAATGTGATGGCTGAAGCTTTCCTTACATGTATACTGCACAGTGGCAGGTTTGTTTATGGATATTGATCTATGGGCTGTTTATTGGCAGGTTATCCCTTCACACTTCAGAGGCTTTATTGAAGCTGATAGTGTTCGCAGAAGACGGCATGGTGACGGCTTCTTTCCGTTGGAGCTTGTGTTGAAGCTCTTTTTCTTGGTGGCATGTATGTTCTCGATCCATGCATTTCCATCTACTACATGCAAATGATTCCATTTCTGCAATTTGTTTGTTTATGGATAAACATAAGATTTGGGAGTTAAATCTTCATAAAGCATGATTAATACATCCTCACGATGTTGGTGCTTGTTTGAGGTGCTAACTATTGATCCACTGTTATTGGTAGCAGGTATGTTGTACTTGATTAAGTACTTGTACTTATGCTTTGCAAATTGGAATTTAATCTGCTCTGGTAAAAAACATATGTGAATGATCATAGTGAAGAACGCAATTTGGAATTTAATCTGCTCTGGTATCTTTGTGTGATTAGGCGTTACATGAGTTCTCCCTGTTGCCATAAGACATGGGTGCTTGTTTAACTAGCTAAATATTGATAATTATAGCATTCTGTAACTTTCTGGTTTGATATTTTTGTGTGATTAGGGTTTCACATGAAGTTCTGTGTGTTGCCATAAGATATGGGTGCTTGCTTCACTAGCTAAATATTGATATTATATGTCGCTTTCTTAAATGTTCCGTTGTTAGTAAAATACTCACAATTTTGTATATTTATACTCCTTCTGCCCCCAAAATGTACTTTTACATTTAAAGGTCATTCTAAAAAGATTGATTTTTAGTAGAAAAAATACATAAATATTTTTGTTATTCACTTTTAAACTTTTAGTTTTACAAATATATATCGAACTTTGAATTTTATATTTTTTTGTTTAAAAATTATTTAGGGACAGTTTTTTTGAAGAAAAAGTTTTAAAAGGTAAATAATTTTAAAAAAATTTAAAAAGAAAAAGATCATTTAATTTGGAATGGATGAGGGAGGGAGTACTAACTATACAAAAGTCAGGGTTCTCTCCAAAGTCCAAAATCCAAATTTCTTTTAGGAAGTAGCGTAGGGTACAGGTGATTGGTGTTTGACATCCTACCGGCTAGCGCGAAATCTTTAATGAATAAACCCAAACAAAATATTGCCACTCAAATAGTCGAAAACACATTCAATATTTTCCTTGTGTGAGAATCTTTACATTCATTTTCGCACTCAAACACTACATCTACAAGAGCACCAACATCCCTTTCCATCCATATTTCCCTCCAACTCGGATTTCTACCCCACCTTTCTGCAGATCTAGTGAGAGAAAGACAGATTTCTAATACTTCCAATTTCATTTTCATAATTTTGGGAATTTTTTTTTCTTGACTTTCTTACCGATTTTTATTCTTTGGGTTTTGTTAACTCGGGTTGTTAAAGACTGACGGGTTTGTTTAGTTTACTAGCTCCACAACCATAAGAGGATTATTGCTATGCTCCATGGTCCAATTTTTGTATAATTATTGAAATACCACCTGTTAAAGTATTTCAAATCATTGATGTACTTCCTTCCTGTGGATGGAATCTATACTTTATTATCGATATCAAATACTTTGTATTTTACTAATTTAATATTGGGTTAATTACCATTTGTGGCCCGAGGTCGTATAATTGCTCTCGCTACGCTGCAATAAGTATAGCTTCCTTTTCAATTCTAGGGCCCGTCATTAAAAAAGTTAGCCGCTTAAGGGCTATTTGACGTAAATTCATTGAAAACTTGTTAAAGTCTAAACTGATTGGACCAAATCAAGTTAATTTCATATTCAGTGTGAGTTAAATGTATATATATATATATATATATATACACACACGCACACACACTCCCCGTCTCTCTAACTTCCCCCAACTCCGCGACGTCCTCCCTCCCCTACTCCGGCGACTGCCTCCCTCCTCCTATTCCGGCGACCGTCTTCCCTATTCCTTCGACGACCGTCTCCATCCTGTGCATACTCTCTCTCTCTCTCTCTGCCTCTCTCACTACTCCCCTCTTTCTCTCTCTTAAAATTCTCTCAATTTCACACAACGCCGGAAGAGAGGAACCCAAATTCGCTTCTGTAAAGTGGCCGCAGATGGAAGATATGAAACCTGCATTTGATTTGTTTTCGATTTAGAAACATAAATCCTGGCCGAATTTCATCTTTTTGAAACCGTATTTGGGTATGAATTCGATTTTGAATTTCATCTTTTTCAAACCGACATTTGGGTTGTTGATTTTTGTAGATTGGTAGTGTGTTCTTGATTATTAGTTTTCTACAAAGTTTCGTGGTAAAAATGGTGTTAGCTGGACGGCGGTAGTGGTGTGCGATGATGATGGGCGGGCGATTGGCGGCTAGCTGCACGGTGGTGTAGACGGCTGGTGGTGGCCAAAGGCTGGGATTTTTTTTCATTTTGATTATTGTTGGTGAAGAATGTTGTGGTGGCGTGTAGTGGTGGCACAAAGGGTGGTGATGGCCGTGGCAATAATGCAGTGCAATGATTAAGGCGTTTCTTGGTAGTGGTTCTCATTTTGATTTCAAGTGGAATTTGTTTTAGTCAATCTTGTTGCTGAGTGGTGGTCGATGGTGGCCATGATTGTTGCAGGTGGCGGTTGCTGTGGGGTGGTGGAGAATGGTAATGATATGAAGGTGGGTACAATGTTATGTTACTTTAAAATTTATTAATGCAATTAATGGGTACAATATTCTTTATTTGTATAAGCAATCAATGAAATATTTAGTTTTAATTTTAATGTAATAATGATTTCAAAATAATATATTTATTTTTCAATTTATTTGATGATATTTAATTATTTATTTTTAAATTTAGATTATAATTATTTTATTTTGTTTTAAAGCATAATTATTCAATGAAGTATTTTTTTTTAATTTTCTAGATAATCGGGCGGGTTCGGGGCGGGGCGGGATAAACCCGAACCCTAGCTAATCGGGGCGGGTTTTCAATTTTGAATCCCAAACCCGGCCTATTAGGGTCGGGTCTTTTCGGGTTCGGGTCGGGTTTCGGGTTTTTGCCATCCCTACCCCCACCCAACCCCCACCTATCCCCCCCGGGTAAAAAAAAATTAAAAAAAAATACTTCATTGAATAATTATGCTTTAAAACAAAATAAAATAATTATAATCTAAATTTAAAAATAAATAATTAAATATCATCAAATAAATTGAAAAATAAATATATTATTTTGAAATCATTATTACATTAAAATTAAAACTAAATATTTCATTGATTGCTTATACAAATAAAGAATATTGTACCCATTAATTGCATTAATAAATTTTAAAGTAACATAACATTGTACCCACCTTCATATCATTACCATTCTCCACCACCCCACAGCAACCGCCACCTGCAACAATCATGGCCACCATCGACCACCACTCAGCAACAAGATTGACTAAAACAAATTCAAAAAATTTGAAATCAAAATGAGAACCACTACCAAGAAACGCCTTAATCATTGCCGCCATTATTGCCACCACCATCACCACCACTGTGCCACCACTACCGCCACCACAACATTCTTCACCAACAATAATCAAATGAAAAAAAATCCCAACCTTTAGCCCACCACCGCCCGTCTACACCACCGTCACTAGCCACCCACCATCATCATCGTACACCACTACCACCATCCAACTACTACCATTTTTACCACAAAACTTTGTAGAAAACTAATAATCAAGAACACACTACCAATCTACAAAATCAACAACCCAAATCTGGTTTCAAAAAGATGAAATTCAAAATCGAATTCATACCCAAATCTGGTTTCAAAAAGATGAAATTCAAACCCAGATTTATGTTTCTAAATCAAAAACAAATCAAATCTGGGTTTCATATCTTCCATCTGCAGCCACTTTACCGACGAATTTGGGTTCCTCTCTTCCCACAGTGAAATTGAGAGAATTTTAGAGAGAGAAAGAGGGGGTAGTGTGAGAGACAGAGTGAGAGAGAGAGAGAGAGAGTATGCCCGGGATGGAGACAAATAGAGTAGGGAGGAGACGGTCGCCGGAATAGGGGGAGGAGACGGCCGCGGAGTAGGGGAGTGAGACGTCGCCTGAGTTTGGGGAAGTTAGAGAGACCGGGGGAGTGTGTGTCTCGTGTGTATATATATATATATATATATTACATTTAACTCCCTGAATATGAAATTAACTTCAGTTTGGTCCAATCCGTTAGACTTTAACAAGTTTTTCAATGAATTTCGTCAAATAGCCCTTAACTGGCTAACTTTTTTAATGACAGGCCCTAAATTGAAAAGGAAACTATAACAGCCCCCCGCGCGAGAACAGGTATACGACCTCAGGCCCTAAATGGTAATTAACCCAATATTAAATTAGTAAAATACAAAGTATTGACATCGATATAAGTATAGATTCCATCCACATGAGAAGTACATCAATGATTTGAAATACTTTAACCGAGGTGGTATTTCAATAATTATACAAAAATTGGACCATGGAGCATAATAATCCATGGTTGAGCTAGTAAACTAAACAAACCGTCAGTCTTTAACAACCCAGTTAACAAAACCCAAAGAATAAACGGTAAGAAAGTCAAGAAAAAAAATTCCCAAAATTATGAAAATGAAATTGGAAGTATTAGAAATCTGTCTTTCTCTCACTAGATCTGCAGAAAGGGGGAGAAATCCGAGTTGGAGGGAAATATGGATGGAAAGGGATGTTGGTGCTCTTGTAGATGTAGTGTTTGGTGCGAAAATGAATGTAAGATTCTCACACAAGGAAAATATTGAATGTGTTTTGACTATTTGGCGGCAATATTTTGTTTGGGTTTATTCACAGTTTCGCGCTAGCCGGTAGGATGTCAAACACCAATCGTACCCTACGCTACTTCCTAAAAGAAATTTGGATTTTGGACTTTGGAGAGAACCCTGACTTTTGTATAGTTAGTACTCCCTCCCTCATCCATTCCAAATTAAATGATCTTTTTCTTTTTAAATTTTTTTAAAATTATTTACCTTTTAAAACTTTTTCTTCAAAAAAACTGTCCCTAAATAATTTTTAAACAAAAAAATATAAAATTCAAAGTTCGATATATATTTGTAAAACTAAAAGTTTAAAAGTGAATAACAAAAATATTTATGTATTTTTTCTACTAAAAATCAATCTTTTTAGAATGACCTTTAAATGTAAAAGTACATTTTGGGGGCAGAAGGAGTATAAATATACAAAATTGTGAGTATTTTACTAACAACGGAACATTTAAGAAAGCGTCATATATTATCAATATTTAGCTAGTGAAGCAAGCACCCATATCTTATGGCAACACACAGAACTTCATGTGAAACCCTAATCACACAAAAATATCAAACCAGAAAGTTACAGAATGCTATAATTATCAAAATTTAGCTAGTTAAACAAGCACCCATGTCTTATGGCAACAAGGAGAACTCATGTAACACCTAATCACACAAAGATACCAGAGCAGATTAAATTCCAAATTGCGTTCTTCACTATGATCATTCACGTATGTTTTTTACCAGAGCAGATTAAATTCCAATTTGCAAAGCATAAAACTTAACGAAAATCAGTTTTTAACAATGAAAAACAGTTTTTAAGTGAGATTTAAGAATTAAGATGACTCAAGTTAAAGACAATGGTCAATACCTCCGTGGACAATCACAAGATGACACTAGCATAAGTACAAGTAATTAATCAAGTACAACATACCTGCTACCAATAACAGTGGATCAATAGTTAGCACCTCAAACAAGCACCAACATCGTGAGGATGTATTAATCATGCTTTATGAAGATTTAACTCCCAAATCTTATGTTTATCCATAAACAAACAAATTGCAGAAATGGAATCATTTGCATGTAGTAGATGGAAATGCATGGATCGAGAACATACATGCCACCAAGAAAAAGAGCTTCAACACAAGCTCCAACGGAAAGAAGCCGTCACCATGCCGTCTTCTGCGAACACTATCAGCTTCAATAAAGCCTCTGAAGTGTGAAGGGATAACCTGCCAATAAACAGCCCATAGATCAATATCCATAAACAAACCTGCCACTGTGCAGTATACATGTAAGGAAAGCTTCAGCCATCACATTACCTTGCGAGTTATTCGAACATCTCAGATAGTGCAAATCTTGCATAAACAACATTAATGATTGGAAATATATCCTTGTGAAAACCAACAAGGAAGCTAAGATGTAGCCACCTCAACCCCAAATGAAATAATAAATTATATCATCCCATTTTTTTCGTCATTACTTCGAAAAAATTTTGAGCAATAATTTTAGTTTGATTAAATTATCCTTATGAAAATTTAAAAGTTGTTATTGATATTATTGTTGATGGTGTATCTATAACAAGTCTTAGATTTTCATTTGTATAATTAAAGCAACCTAAAATTATTGCTCAAAGTTCCCTGATTGTAACAGCAAAAAATTGGGATTGAGACGGAGTAAAAAATGTCCTCTTTTCCCCACCATCCTCATCACATTTCAATCCACACCACTTCTCCATGATCAATCAGTAGCAAAGATGCAAAGCTCACAGTTGTAGCTTCACTTGCGTTACAGCAACTTCTACTTCATTGCTTTTTTAAGAAAAAAAAACTTACCTCACCCAAGCATGCTAAGAACATCCTAAGATCATCATTCCAGACCAGCCACACCAGTAAAAATGCAACGCTAACAATCCTAGTAACTGCTTGAAGCCTGGGCCAAGGAGCCTACACAACCACCAGTATCAAGGTGGAAGAATGGGTAGATTCAAATGCCGTAGCAGCTTCGTAAGTAATGCTGATAGCTAAAGAATGTGGATCAGAAGTGTTGATGCAGGGTATCATCTCCCTTTAAGGGCCCAACTCCTATTTGACTTGGAAAAATTAAATGCTATGCAGACTTCACCATGATTATTCACATACGTTTTTATCAAATCAGAATAAAGTCCAAATTACTTTAACACATATTTCTGACAGCAAAGAATTGTATAATTAGATCATTTCCACCTGTCATCCGCTTTCAGACACCAATTCTTCATGGTTACCCCGCATTTGATTGAGTCACAAAAACTACCTAGCACTAGGTTATCCAAAGCTTACATGGAAACCATAATAAAGAAGGATACAGAAGGCGGGATTGTGGCAGTGTGGCTTGTGTTATGACCTTGAACTGAAATGAGGCAACAAAGGAGGATTAATGGAGCCAATACCAAGTGAATGGAAAAATCACTATCCATTTTATCCTCATTGTAAAAGCACCACTTGATAAAATCCGGAACATGATGGAAGGGAAACAAGCATGGTTGCTCGAACAAGGATGAGAAACCACCGAGCAAAGCTCCCTTAAAATAGCTAGTAGCACATCTCCAACCCTCATCTTGCAGCGTAGCAAATGACAGGACAGCCATATGAATAAGGAATCACACTTTTGAACCTAAAAACATTCTATATCACTTAAAAGGCAGGTATTGAACATGACTTAAAAATATTTTAATTCACAAGATTTAAGAAGACTTTAACTACCGAATATTCGGTAAATCCAAACATCAATAGGGCTTTAAAATTTTCTAATGTCAAAGATATCATATTGAAAGAAATAATTAAAGAGAAGTTATCACAATAAAATAGCATAACAGTAAGAAATATTTATATATCAAGCCTAAGAGTTTAGAGGACTCATGTTAAAGACAGCGGTCAAGACATCAGCGTGTTGGCAAGCATAAGATGACACTAGCATAAGTACAAGTACTCGATCAAGTACAGCATACCTCCTGCCACTAAAAAGGAACATTAGAGACAGAAACATATAATTATCAATACTTAGCTAGTCAAACAAAGCACCCATATTTTGTGGCGGGTTAATTCTACTGCCTACCCCTGAGTTTTTGACAACTTTCACTTCCCCCCTGAGGTTTAAATTCGCCTCACTTTCCCCTGTTGTCAAATTTATTCTGACTATTTTACCCCTCAATGCAAACTCCAAAAATTTCAAGGATTTAGGGCTAAAATAGTCCCTTAACTTGCATAAAATCGACAAAAGGGGAGAATGAGACGAAACAAACCTCGGAGGGGGGGGGAGGGAGCGAGATTTTCAAAGCCTCAGGGCTAGGCAGGGGAATTAACCCATTTCGTGGCAACAGAGATAACATCATTTGACACCCTAGTCACACAAAAATACTGAATCATAAAGTAATAGAATGATAAAATTATCAATATTTTAGCCAGTTAAACATGCAACCATATCTTATGGCGACGGAGAACTTCACATGATACCCTAATCACACAAAAAATACCAAAGCAGGTTAAAGTCCAAATTGCAAAAGAATAAAACTTGAACACACATTTTTGACAGCAAAGAACTGTATAATAAGATCACCTGTCCATATTGGGCTTCAGTCACAAAGTCTGGATGGTTACCCCGCATACCACCTGAACTTTTACGAAATGCTATTCTGACCCCTCTGAACTTTGGAGTTATTCCAAATCATAACTTAAGGTTTGAGAAAAAAAATGATTGTGTAATGAAGCATGGCAAGATTTGAAAGAGCTAAGTGAAAGGGTGATGATGTGAATTTTAAAATCAAATTAGGCAATACGAAACAAGTTTTTTAACAATCATATAATGCATTTTTTAGTAACATATTCATCCATCGTTTAAAAAAAACGTCATTTTTAGGTTCGTTCCAGGAAATGTTTTGCTTCTAAAAATAGCATTAAATGTATTGCTATTTTAACAAGGAACAAGCAAGCAAAGCATGTTTTATAAGTACAAGTTTTAATTCAGTACAGAATACCTCTTGCCACAAACATCAGAGAGAGAATCATATACAATTAATAATAATTAGCATATCAAACAAGCACCAATATCTGGTGGCAACAGAGAGAACTCGTGAATCCCTAATAACGCAAAAAAAAATGTTTGAGAAGGATATATTATCAATATTTAGCTAGTCAAACAAGCGCCCATATTCATGTACTCCCTCCGTCCTGCACAGATGTTCCCATTTGCCATTTTCGTTCCAAAAAGAGAGTCACATTTCCAAAATTGTTAGGTTAATCATAGAACTTCCAAAATTGTCAACCAAGGAAGAAGAGAGAGAGAAGAGAGAGGATGAGAGTCAACCAAAGAATAAGAGGTAATGGAGTAATAAGTAAACCTCATTAAGGTTAGTGATGAAAATGAAAATAAGTTGTTAAAATGTTTGAATAATCAAATGAGATTTCATTATGGAACGGAGTACTAAATAACTCGTCACTCCCTTTTGAGTTTACTAGCATCAATTCAACGAGACTTGAACACAACCCACACTTCGGAGAAGAAGAAATAAGTGTCAAATATTTTCCCCCTCAAAGTTCATCGACAACACTACTTTGAAATTTTAACATAGCTTGTTGTTCATAAAATATATGAGAATGATGAGAGGAAAAGGTATCCATTGTTACCTCGTTGCAAGAGCACCGCTAGATAAAATCCGGAACAGGATGGGAGGGAAAAGACCTGGTTGACCGAACAAGGATGGGATACCAACGAGGAAAGCTCGCCTAAAATAGCTAGTAGGACATCACCAACCTTCACCTTGCTGCATATCAATAAGGAATCATACTTGCACATATGAACATTCTACATCTCTTAAAAGGCAGGTATTAAGCATGATTTAAGAAGATTTTAACTCACGTGATTTTAAATTATTTTTACCATTAATATATCCTTAACATGCATGGTTACCACAACAAAATACATAACGAATGAATAGAACGAAACCTAATGTTTTTGATGACTCACGTTAAAGACAACGGTCTAGGCATCGGCCTGTCGGGAAATCACAAATTGATACTAGTAAGTAAAGTACTTGATCATGTACAAAATATTTCCTGCCAATAACAATTGAAAATTTAAGAGAGAATTATGTAATCAATATTAAGACATTCAAACAAGCGCCCACATTTTTTGCAACAGAGAGAACTTCATGTGACACCCTAATTACTAAAAATTAACAAATCAGAAAGTTACATATAAAATTACAAATATTTAGTCAGTAAACAAGCACCCACATCATGGGCAACAGAGAGAACTTCATGTAACACGCTAATCACACACAAAAGTACCATAGCAGTTTAAAGACCAAATTGCAGTCTACACCGTGATTATTTGCATACATTTTTGCTTAAGCATACTAAGGTCAAATTGCTAACAGAATAAAACATAAAAAAACAATTCTGAAAGCAAAGAAGTGTATAATAAGATCACCTGTCCTTATCCGGTTTCAGTCACATTCTTGATGGTTACACCCTGCATCTGGATTCGATCACCAGCTCTCAGTCGTTACCTTGGACTAGGTTATACAAAACTAACATGGTACCATAATGGAGGCGACGCCAAGTGATAGGGAAAAAGGCCAAGTTCACCAATAATACTTCTTAGAGATAAGAACCCCACAAACAATTCTGAAAAGAACAGGAGAATGATTATTAATGAAGCCTTCACCAAGTGATTGGGGAAAAGGCCAAGTTGAATTTGTACCTAAGAATAGGTTATACTAAATGATTGTCTAATCCATCTTGAATTGACCGGCAGCATATCCGTGAGAATTGAACCCAACATGTACTCCGTAGGAACCAAACCCGGTATACCAAACAAGGATTGGATACAATACAATCAAGTAAAGCTCGCCTAAAATAGCATGTAGCACATCTCCAACTCTCACCCTGCTGCGTAGCAAATGTCAGGACAGAAATATCATAAAGGAATCACACTAGCGCATATAAACATTTTATATCCCTTAGAAAGAAGGCATTAAACAAGATTTAAGAATATTTTAACTAACATGATTTAAGAAGGTTTAAATTTCAAAATCTTTTGTATATCTGCACATCCAGGATTACGATTTTAATATTATAGACACGGAAAGATATCATCCATATAGAAATAGTCAAAGTGAAGTAATCACAAAAAGACAAAAAGAAACATAACAGTGAAATATTTCTAAGCGAGATCTAAGAGTTAAGATGACTGAAGTTGAAGACAACGGTCTATAGCTCTGCCTGTAGGGTAATCACAAGATGAAACTAGCACAAGTACTTAATCAAGTACAACATACCTGCTCCCGCTTACAAGTGGATCAATATTTATCACCAAACAGGCACCAACATATTTTGGCAACAGAGAAAATGCCGCCACTAACTGTGGATCAAAATTTATAAGCTCAAACAAGAACCAACATCTTGTGACAAGAGAGAAAACCCAATACCCGGACAGTCAAACAAGCACCGATATCTTCTATCTTGTGGCAACATGGACAACTTTGTGTAACACTCTAATGAACAAAAATACCAAAGCGCAAAGTTACAAATACCACAAATAAAAGTTACGTAATGATGGGCAAGTAAATAAACATAATACATTACAAAAAAATCATTAAAAAATCCAATATCAGCTCATACTTTGAAAATACCAACAGAGAACCCAATATTTGGACAGTCAATCAACCACCGATATCTTGTGGCAACAGGGACAACTTTGTGTGCATTCTAGTGACACAAAAATACCAAACAAGCACCAACATCTTTTGTCAATAGAGAAAATGCTGCCACTAACAGTGGATCAATATTTCTTAGCTCAAACAAGCACCGATATCTTCTATCTTGTGGCAACATGGACAACTTCGTGTCACACTCTAATGAACAAAAATACCAAAGCGCAAAGTTACAGAATGATGGGCAAGTAGACAAACATATAATACATAACAAAAAAAATCATTAAAAATCTAATACCAAATTCGTACTTTGAAAATACCAACAGAGAACCCAATATTTGGACAGTCAATCAAGCACCGATATCTTGTGGCAACAGGGACAACTTTGTGTACATTCTAGAGACACAAAAACACCATATCGCAATTGTTACATAAAAATGTCAAGGTAAAAAATACAATACATTAAGAATAAAATCATTAAAAATCCAATACCAGCTCAAACTTTTAATATACCACCATTCAATCTACAGCATGAACCTCCAACTTGATGAAAATCAGCCTCTAATAATGAAAATGAGATTATAAGTGAGATCAAAGAATTAAGATGACTGAAGTTAAAGACAACGGTCAATACCTCTGCCTGTTGGAGAGTCACAAGATCACACTAGCACAAGTACAAGTACTTAATCAAGTGCAACATGCCTGCTGCCATTCACAGTGAACCAATATATAACACCTCAAACAAGCAACATCTTGTGGCAACTGAGAAAACCCAATAAACAAGCACCGAAATCTTGCGGCAAAAATACCAAATCGCAAAGTTGAATGAAGATGGGCAAGTAAACTAACACAATACATGAAAAAAATAAATCCAATACCAGCTCAAACTTTTAAAATACCACCACTCAATCTACGGCATGAATCTCCAACTTATGAAAATCAGTTTTGAAGTGAGATCTAAGAATTAAGATGACCGAAGATAGAGACAACGGTCTATAACTCTGTCTGCTGGGCAATCACAGATGACAAGCACCAACATCATGTGGCAACAGAAAAAACCAAATATCTGGACAGTCAAACAAGCACTGATATCTTGTGGCAACAGGGACAACTCCTTGGAACACTCTAATGACACAAAAATACCAAATCTCAGAGTTACAGACAAATGAGCAAGTAAACAAACATAGTACATTTTAAAAATAAATTATTAAAAATCCAATACCAGCTCAAGCTTTTAAAATACCACCATTCAATCTACAACATGAACTTTCAACTTAATGAAAATCAGTTTTTAACAAGGAAAAATTAACTGGCAAAAGTACAGAGACACAAGACACAAACCCTTAACCACCAGAGAGAAACAAGCTCAAAGACCACCACGAAGACCGAGCACAAGATGAAGAGTACTCCTGGATGTCGTAATCAGCCTGTGTTCTCCCATCCTCCAGCTGGTTACCAGAAGATATCGGCCTCTGCTGCTGGTCTGGCGAAATACCTTCGTTGTCTTGATCTCTGACTTGACATTGTCTATAGCGCCTGAACTCTCTACCTCCAAGGTATTGTCTTACACAGTCAAAGTCTTGATAAAAATCTGCAAGCACCAAGTCCAAGGTAGACTCCTTTTGGCTGTTGTAATCAGCACCGGTTATGGGTATAAGCAGTTGTTCCTAAGCAAATATAAGCCTTTGCTGGTCTGGCGGAATACCCTCTTCTCATAATCAATTGTGTCCAATCTCTCTACCGATAGAGCAATGGATTTCCCGTCAAAGTCTTTACAAAAATCTGGATGCCACCAGAGAGATGGAGCACTAAGTGAGGGTGGACTATGTCTGGATGTTATAGTCAGCCAGGGTGATTGACTTGCCATTAAGAGTTTTCACAAAAATCTGCATCTGATGCAATGCAATGTACAAATTATTAAATCAAAATCCACAATCTTCACAAACCGAGTAACCAAACATGTACAAACTAGAACATACAAACCGCCAAGTCTTAATAATTGACCATAGATATATGGACCATATCAATATCAAAAGGAAATCAGAAACAAAATAGCCTAATGCAAATACTAAATCAAAACCCTAACCCTAGATTTGCATAAAACGTTCAATCTGCATATGCTGCAATGTACTATACAAAATATCAAATCAAAATCCACAAACAACACAAACCGGGTAACCAAACACATACAAAAACAAACATTAATTCCCTAACCCTGGATAAAATGAACCGCCATAATTTGAGCAATAGAATATGGACCATATCAATTTCAAAAAGGAAATCGCCTATTACAAATACTGAATCAAAACCCGAACCCTAGATTTGCATAAAATGAAGAAGAAGAAACACAAATTGAATAGAGATCAAAGAAGAAAACACCATACATTGGAGAGAGAGAGAGAGAGAGAGTTAAAGGAGGAACTGAGAACTTGGAACGTTTGGAGAGACCACCGAAGGAGGTGAATAGAGATGAGAAAGGGAAAGCGAGTTTATTTATAGGTGAAATGAAATGACCGACATTTAGACTCGGTCAATGGTCAAAGGCCTGGTTGTTGTGCGTACAAGTTACGCAATGCAACGGATCTTTTTAAAAAACCCGGATATTTTCCTTAAAATATTTTATTTTTATCTTAAAATGTCCGTTTGTTTTTTAGAACATACAATTACAACTGACTCATTCATACGGTTCCGTTTGTTTGGTGAGAACATTTTTCGGAAAATATTTTTCTCATTTTTTTTTGTTTGTATTGATTTTAACTTTATAGAAAGTTATTTTAATGAAACTATCAAACATCATCGGAATTTTTTTTTCCGGAAAATGTTTTCTTAATATTCACCAAACATTGAAAAATGTTTTTCGGAAAGCATTTTCATTTTTCGAAAAATATTTTCCAATAAATCATTTTTCGAGGGTTTTTTTCCGTGAAACAAACGGAGTCTTATTTTAAATTGAAGTAGTTAATAATATGCGTTGATCTTATTAAATTGTTTTTAAAATGTCCGAATATTTGAACTTACATTATCACTAACACTATTAATATTAGCACTATCACTTTGAAAAAGTGCATTATAAAAAAGTGTCGGTGGTGTTAGTATTTAATAATGTCAGCGTGTGTGTTAAAGAGTGTCATAGTATGCCTAAAAAGTGTGTTAGTTGTAGCGTTAAAAGTGTCAGTGTAATGCTAAAAATAATTCCCTTAAAAAGTTTCGGTGCTAGTATTGAAAATGTAAGTAATAGCGTTGAAAAGTTTCGACGTCTTTTAAATTTTGTCATTTACAAAAATGTCCCTGCGCTTTTTAAAAGAGTATCGGCAGTAATGCTAAAAAGGGTGTTAGCCATAATATTAAAAAGTGTGAGTGCTATTGTTGAAAAGTATTAGTGATAGTGTTGAAACAGCATAGCGTGCTTTAATAAGTTCCAGTTGTCTAATAATATTAGATTTTATTAAGAAACTACTAAAATATAATTAGTTAATAAAATCTTGAATGCATCATTAAAAATATTCTCAGTTTAATGAAACTCGCTATTTAACATGACCTCCAATTTAATGAAACTTTTAAAATACCACCAATCAATCTACAACATGACCTCCAATTTAATGAAACTCGCTATTTAACAATGAAAATCAGTTTTTAAGCGAGATCTATGAGTTAAGATCAGACAGCAAAACTCGGTCCGAGTACATTGATTGTGCTCCACCCCTCACAGGGGTCAAACAAGCACCAACTGGAGCCATTGTAGTCTTTGCCATCAGTTTCATACCTATCAAATAAAAAATAACAATGTGACTTTAAAATCTTGAGGTAATACTAACACACAACTTAATCAATATTGAATAGTCCTTGCCATGATTTCAATGTTTTTGATTCTGGTACTTCTGGATTTACCACTATAATGCTTTTGCTCAATGCTGACAAGGATACACCTGAACCAACAAAATGAAATGGCAATTCAGGATTTGTATCTACTTCTAAACATTTCAGTTAGTAATCATTCCCATATGATTAGGAAATTATAGTATATTACCTTGGACCTCTCCAACTTTTAAGGATTTGATTGCAACTACCGGAAATGTACTGCAAATTCATGTAGTTCTTGTCCAACTTTGGTAGCAAGATCAATCCACAAAGACACAACAACAGTTTTCTTCCTGGAAGTCAAAACCATCGCACATTATTACAAGAGGCAATAATAATCATAATAAAAACCAAATATTAGAATCAAAATGAGTGTCTTACGATTCATCTGCAATTGTAATCTCACGCTTCTCAAACATCTCATCATTTATCTTTCTTTTAATGCTCATTGTTGGAGAGACGCTTTGCACCACACCTATGGCATATACAATTCATGACAATTTATAAGCTATCAAGTTCTTTAGAACATAAATACCAAGAACTACAATAGATTTCCATTTAGGGCTCTTACCAACTAGCTCCCTCTGATTGACATATTGTCCCATCAATTGGGACAAAATTGAACTTTGTTTCAGGAATAAAAGACACTTCATCACTTGCTTCTTCTACTTCAGAGTCATTTCATAATCATTTTGCACAGTCTTGAATTGCTTGTTAGCCACATTTAGGTTTCCCTTAGATATGTAATAGACCTTTCCCATCTGAAACTTGTCATAGAACTTCCTTGCCATTGCATTAAACAGGGTTGCTTGGATTTGGGTACCCTGAAACAAAATCAAGATCAAGTTTCAGTGCTCAGTTCAACCTTACACAGTTCATCATCAACAACAAGCCAATCATAATTACTGCAATACTTACATCTTCATTGGTTATTTCAACATTGCAGACAGCCTTCCAGTCTAGCATTCGTATAATTACGCATAGTTCCTTTGGATGTCAACCGAACCTTTATGGTCCAGTTCCCCTGATAAGGGTTCAAGGAAACCAGTGGATGAACCTTCGAGTTATGGCCATTCTTGCAGATGGTGCCATGCTATAATTTGAAAAATATAATCAATCCCCAAGTAATAAACCATAACTGTAATTCTACACAAACTGAATAAAGAATTACAATAGGGAAATCGGATCTCGAGAAAATCCCAATTCACTTTAAACTAAGTGAGACAAACTGGTATTATCGTAAAGTGATGTTTATAGCAAATTATTAGAAGACCCCTCTGGTTTTTTTTTTTTCAAAAATTAATATTAATCTGGGGGAAAAGATCTGAAGGGTTTTATATTTTAATTTTTTTCAGAAATTAACTTTCAAGCTTAAAAAACAAACTGGAAATCAGTCAATTCAACCTTAGACCACAAATTGGTGGGAAAAAATAAAAGTCCCTAATATTAAATTAGTAAAATACAAAGTATTGACATCGATATAAGTATAGATTCCATCCACATGAGAAGTACATCCATGATTTGAAATACTTTAACCTAGGTGGTATTTCAATAATTATACAAAAATTGGACCATGGAGCTTAATAATCCATGGTTGAGCTAGTAAATTAAACAAACCCGTCAGTCTTTAACAACCCAGTTAACAAAACCCAAAGAATAAACGGTAAGAAAGTCAAGAAAAAAAATTCCCAAAATTATGAAAATGAAATTGGAAGTATTAGAAATCTGTCTTTCTCTCACTAGATCTGCAGAAAGGGGGGAGAAATCCGAGTTGGAGGGAAATATGGATGGAAAGGGATGTTGGTGCTCTTGTAGATGTAGTGTTTGGTGCGAAAATGAATGTAAGATTCTCACACAAGGAAAATATTGAATGTGTTTTGACTATTTGGCGGCAATATTTTGTTTGGGTTTATTCACAGTTTCGCGCTAGCCGGTAGGATGTCAAACACCAATCGTACCCTACGCTACTTCCTAAAAGAAATTTAGATTTTGGACTTTGGAGAGAACCCTGACTTTTGTATAGTTACTACTCCCTCCCTCATTCGTTCCAAATTAAATGATCTTTTTCTTTTAAATTTTTTTTAAAATTATTTACCTTTTAAAACTTTTTCTTCAAAAAAACTGTCCCTAAATAATTTTTAAT
The DNA here is from genome assembly GCA_022495995.1 of Adenophora triphylla var. japonica. Lineage (NCBI taxonomy): Eukaryota > Viridiplantae > Streptophyta > Magnoliopsida > Asterales > Campanulaceae > Adenophora > Adenophora triphylla. The sequence goes on from JAFEMH010003082.1 coordinate 23,592, forward strand.
CAAAAAAATATAAAATTCAAAGTTCGATATATATTTGAAAAACTAAAAGTTTAAAAGTGAATAACAAAAATATTTATGTATTTTTTTCTACTAAAAATCAATCTTTTTAGAATGACCTTTAAATGCAAAAAGTACATTTTGGGGGCAGAAGGAGTATAAATATACAAAATTGTGAGTATTTTACTAACAACGGAACATTTAAGAAAGCGTCATATATTATCAATATTTAGCTAGTGAAGCAAGCACCCATATCTTGTGGCAACACACAGAACTTAATGTGAAACCCTAATCACACAAAAATATCAAACCAGAAAGTTACAGAATGCTATAATTATCAATATTTAGCTAGTTAAACAAGCACCCATGTCTTGTGGCAACAGGGAGAACTCATGTAACACCTAATCACACAAAAATACCAGAGCAGATTAAATTCCAAATTGCGTTCTTCACTATGATCATTCACATATGTTTTTTACCAGAGCAGATTAAATTCCAATTTGCAAAGCATAAAACTTAACGAAAATCAGTTTTTAACAATGAAAAACAGTTTTTAAGTGAGATTTAAGAATTAAGATGACTCAAGTTAAAGACAATGGTCAATACCTCTGCCTGCTGGACAATCACAAGATGACACTAGCATAAGTACAAGTACTTAATCAAGTACAACATACCTGCTACCAATAACAGTGGATCAATAGTTAGCACCTCAAACAAGCACCAACATCGTGAGGATATATTAATCATGTTTTATGAAGATTTTAACTCCCAAATCTTATGTTTATCCATAAACAAACAAATTGCAGAAATGGAATCATTTGCATGTAGTAGATGGAAATGCATGGATCGAGAACATACATGCCATGCCACCAAGAAAAAGAGCTTCAACACAAGCTCCAACGGAAAGAAGCCGTCACCATGCCGTCTTCTGCGAACACTATCAGCTTCAATAAAGCCACTGCGAAGTGTGAAGGGACAACCTGCCAATAAATAGCCCATAGATCAATATCCATAAAAAAAACTGCCACTGTGCAGTATACATGTAAGGAAAGCTTCAGCCATCACATTACCTTGCGAGTTATTCGAACATCTCAGATAGTGCAAATCTTGCATAAGCAACATTAATGATTGGAAATATATCCTTGTGAAAACCAACAAGGAAGCAAAGATGTAGCCACCTCAACCCCAAATGAAATAATAAATTATATCATCCCACTTTTTTTGCCATTACTACGTACGAATGAACTTTGAGCAATAATTTTAGATTGATTTAATTATCCTAATAAACCCACCAAGGATTTATCCTTGCCTGTCCCAAGTCAGGATAAAGGGTGAGGGTTGCGGTAGGCATGTGACAGCCAGCGTAAAATTTTTGTCACATTAACATGACATGAATCGGATTATGAATATCGTTGGGCGTTTCCTCAGAAATACGCGCTACACTTCAAAGACCTGGGTGTAGTGATAAGTATGCAAAGGTTGCTAGGTCGTCGCCCTAAGCGACGCGCCATCTCTTCGCTCGGGGTGGTGTCAAATATGCAAGGGTGCGCTACACTTCAAAGACCCGGGTGTAGTGATAAGTATGCAAAGGTTGCTAGGTCGTCGCCCTAAGCGACGCGCCATCTCTTCGCACGGGGTGGTGTCAAATATGCAGGTTCCCGCCTTGCGGACGAGTGCGGGTAAAGAAGCTAGTCCATGGTAGGTGTAAGGGTAGTAGGATGCGCTTTGGAACTTGGAACATTGGATCATTGACAGGAGATCACAGACGTGGTGGAAGTTATGAGGAGGAGGAAGATTCACATAATGTGTTTACAGAAACTAAGTGGGTCGAGAGAAAGCAAAAGAAATATCGCCTTGGGGTTTTAAGCTTTGGTACTCGTGAAAGGATAAGGGTAGAAATGGAGTGGGTATCATTATTGATAAGGAGTATATTAATGATGTGGTGGAAGTGTACAGAAGAGTGATCGAATTATGGGCATTAAACCTGGTGATACGTGATGAGATTATAACTATTATTTCCGCCTATGCACCACAAGTAGGGTTGGATGCATCTATTAAACAAGTATTCGGGAAGATTTGGAGGAGGTAGTGCAACGAGTACCTAGTGGTGAGAAATTAGTGATTGGTGGTGATCCGAACGGACATGTGGGGTCTAGTCGATATGGCTTTGAGAGCATACATGGAGGTTTTGGTTTGGAGAGAGGAATGAAGCAGAAATAGTATCCTCGGACTTTGCGTTGGCATATGACTTGAGTATAATGAACACTTGGTTTAAGAAGAGAGAATCTCACTTGGTGTCCTATAGGAGTGGAGGTAATGCGAGTCGATTGACTTCTTCTTAGTAAGAAATACTTGTAGAAAGAGTTATACGATTGCAAGGTTGTTCCTGTGTGAGAGCACAGAACTCAACATAGACTGGTGGTACTTGATTTTCGAAGTAAGAGAATTTCGAGGAAGAGAAAATCACAAAGTAGACCCTAGAATCAAGTGGTGGAGACTTCAAGGGGAAAATCAACCGAAATTTGTAGCTAAGATGGTCGATACCGGTATTGGGCGGATAATATGGAGGATATGGATATAGATTCGACTTGGACTAAGATGGTACATACCATAAAGGAGGTGGCGAAAGAAGTCCTTGGAGAATCTAGAGGAAATGGGCCACCAAGTAAGGACACATCATGGTGGAACGAGGAAGTAAAACAAGCAATAAAGTGGCAAGCGAGAATGCTACAAATTATTGGGAAAATGTAGAGCGACGAGAACTATGAGAAGTATAAGGAAGCTAGAAGAGATGCTAAGAAAGCAAGAAGAGACGCAAGAGCAAAGGTGAATCGAAACTTTATGATAAGTTGGATACAAGAGAAGGGGAAAAGGACATCTACGTACTCGCTCGTATGAGGGATAAGAGGACACGAGATATCGGGACGGTTAAATGTGTGAAGGATGTAGACCAAAGAGTTTTAGTCGGGGATAAAGAGATAAAAGATAGATGGAGTTCGTACTTTGATAACTTGTTCAATGGCGGTCAAGAGCAGGATGTTGGAGATCTAAATATCTCTTCGAGTATGGTTAATCGAGATTTTATGCGGAGAATTCGAAAGAGTGAAGTGGAAATGGCAATGAAAAAGATGAGATTGAAGAAAGCCGTTGGACCGGATGGTATACCAATTGAGGTTTGGAGATGTTTCGGGGAGAGGGGAGTAGATTGGTTAACAACGCTATTTAACAAGATATGGAGAGTTAACACAATGCCATTGGAGTGGCGGAAGAGTACTCTGATCCCTTTGTATAAGAATAAAGGTGATGTCCAAGATTGTGCCAACTATCGGGGGATCAAACTAATGAGCCATACTATGAAACTTTGGGAAAGAGTGATTGCACAAAGGCTGAGAAAAATTGTGGATATTTCGGATAACCAATTTGGGTTTATGCCAGAAGATCGACTATGGAGGCAATATATCTTATGAGACAAACCATGGAGAAATATCGAGATCAAAAGAAAGATTTGCATATGGTTTTCTATTGATTTGGAGAAGGCATATGATAAAGTGCCAAGAGGGGTACTTTGGTGGGCATTAGCAAAGAAGGGTGTTTCAAAGAAATATATTGATATTATCAAGGACATGTATAATGGAGTTAGTACTTGTGTACGACTAGAGTTGGGAAGACTCAAGAGTTCCCTATAAAGATTGGAGTGCATCAAGGTTCCGCACTTAGCCCCTTTCTTTTTGCTTTGATAATGGACGAATTGACGAGGTCACCCAAGATGATATACCAAAGTGTATGCCGTTCGCAGATGATATTGTGCCGATCGATGAGACAAGAGAGGGTGTTGAAAGTAAATTGGAGTTGTGGAGACACACTTTGGAATCTAGAGGTTTTCGACAAGGTAAGCAAGACCGAATATTTGGAGTGTAAGTTTAGCAGAGTTGGAAGTAGGGAGGGCGGGGCGCTCACATTTGATGGAAATATTATCCAAGATTCTGAGTTTTTTCGCTATCTTGGATCCATTATCCAAAAAGGATGGAGAATTAGATGGAGATGTGGCTCATAGGATTAAAGCGGGGTTGGTTGAAGTGGAAGAGTGCTACGGGGTTTCTATGTGATCGCGGCATGCCCAATAGATTAAAGGGAAAATTCTACCGCACGGCAATTAGGCCTGCATTGCTTTACGGCACCGAATGTTGGGCCGTGAAACAAAGGTCACGTGCATAAGATGAATGTGCGTAGATGCGTATGCTTCGATGGATGTGCGGTCATACAAGAAAGGATAGGTTGGGGAATGAGGTGATCAGAGGTAAAGTAGGAGTTGCGCCCATTGAGGATAAAATGAGGGAAAATCGTCTACGGTGGTTTGGACATGTGAGAAGGAGACCGAGTGATGCACCTAAGTTAGGGAGGCCTAACAAAGGAGAAATGAGAAAATGGCGAGGGGTAGGGAAAGACCCAAACAAACTTGGATTAGAGTAATTGAAAATGATATGAATTTACTTGGAGTGGATGAAAGTATGGTGTTGAAGAGGCCGGAGTGGAGGGCAAAAATCCATGTGGGGGTTGATTTTTTATTTTTTATTTTTTATTTTTTATTTTATTTTATTTTTTTATTTTTTTTTTTTATTTTTTATTTTTTTACCTTTTTACTTTTTTTTTTTTATTTTTATTTGTTTTTGTATTTTTCTTTTTTTATTTATTTTTATTTTTTTATTTAATTTATTTATTTATTTATTTATTTATTTTTTTTTTCACGATAACATATGATGATTCATGTTAGCCGACCCCAAATTATTTTGGGACTAAGGCTTTGTTGTTGTTGTTGTTGTTGTTGTTAATTATCCTAATGAAAATCTAAGACTTGTTATTGATAGTATTGTTGATGGTGTATCAATAACAAGTCTTAGATTTTCATTTGTATAATTAAAGCAACCTAAAATTATTGCTCAAAGTTCCCCGATTGTAACAAAGAAAATTGGGATTGAGACGGAGTAAAAAATGTCCTCTTTTCCCCACCATCCTCATCACATTTCAATCCACACCACTTCTCCATGATCAATCAGTAGCAAAGATGCAAAGCTCACAGTTGTAGCTTCACTTGCGTTACAGCAACTTCTACTTCATTGCTTTTTTAAGAAAAAAAAACTTACCTCACCCAAGCATGCTAAGAACATCCTAAGATCATCAATCCAGACCAGCCACACCAGTAAAAATGCAACACCAGTAAAAATGCAACGCTAACAATCCTAGTAACTGCTTGAAGCCTGGGCCAAGGAGCCTACACAACCACCAGTATCAAGGTGGAAGAATGGGTAGATTCAAATGCCGTAGCAGCTTCGTAAGTAATGCTGATAGCTAAAGAATGTGGATCAGAAGTGTTGATGCAGGGTATCATCTCCCTTTAAGGGCCCAACTCCTATTTGACTTGGAAAAATTAAATGCTATGCAGACTTCACCATGATTATTCACATACGTTTTTATCAAATCAGAATAAAGTCCAAATTACTTTAACACATATTTCTGACAGCAAAGAACTGTATAATTAGATCATTTCCACCTGTCATCCGCTTTCAGACACCAATTCTTCATCTCCAACCCTCATCTTGCAGCGTAGCAAATGACAGGACAGCCATATGAATAAGGAATCACACTTTTGAACCTAAAAACATTCTATATCACTTAAAAGGCAGGTATTGAACATGACTTTAAAATATTTTAATTCACAAGATTTAAGAAGACTTTAACTACCGAATATTCGGTAAATCCAAACATCAATAGGGCTTTAAAATTTTCTAATGTCGAAGATATCATACTGAAAGAAATAATTAAAGAGAAGTTATCACAATAAAATAGTATAACAGTAAGAAATATTTATATATCAAGCCTAAGAGTTTAGATGACTCATGTTAAAGACAGCGGTCAAGACATCAGCGTGTTGGCAAGCATAAGATGACACTAGCATAAGTACAAGTACTCGATCAAGTACAGCATACCTCCTGCCACTAAAAAGGAACATTAGAGACAGAAACATATAATTATCAATACTTAGCTAGTCAAACAAAGCACCCATATTTTGTGGCACCCCTGAGTTTTGACAACTTTCACTTCCCCCCTGAGGTTTAAATTCGCCTCACTTTCCCCTGTTGTCAAATTTATTCTGACTATTTTACCCCTCAATGCAAACTCCAAAGATTTCAAGGATTTAGGGCTAAAATAGTCCCTTAACTTGCATAAAATCGACAAAAGGGGAGAGTGAGACGAAATAAACCTCGGAGGGGGGGGGGAGCGAGATTTTCAAAGCCTCAGGGCTAGGCAGGGGAATTAACCCATTTCGTGGCAACAGAGATAACATCATTTGACACCCTAGTCACACAAAAATACCGAATCATAAAGTAATAGAATGATAAAATTATCAATATTTTAGCCAGTTAAACATGCAACCATATCTTATGGCGACGGAGAACTTCACATGATACCCTAATCACACAAAAAATACCAAAGCAGGTTAAAGTCCAAATTGCAAAAGAATAAAACTTGAACACACATTTTTGACAGCAAAGAACTGTATAATAAGATCACCTGTCCTTATTGGGCTTCAGTCACAAAGTCTGGATGGTTACCCCGCATACCACCTGAACTTTTACGAAATGCTATTCTGACCCCTCTGAACTTTGGAGTTATTCCAAATCATAACTTAAGGTTTGAGAAAAAAAATGATTGTGTAATGAAGCATGGCAAGATTTGAAAGAGCTAAGTGAAAGGGTGATGATGTGAATTTTAAAATCAAATTAGGCAATACGAAACAAGTTTTTTAACAATCATATAATGCATTTTTAGTAACATATTCATCCATCGTTTAAAAAAAACGTCATTTTTAGGTTCGTTCCAAGAAATGTTTTGCTTCTAAATATAGCATTAAATGTATTGCTATTTTAACAAGGAACAAGCAAGCAAAGCATGTTTTATAAGTACAAGTTTTAATTCAGTACAGAATACCTCTTGCCACAAACAACAGAGAGAGAATCATATGCAATTAATAATAATTAGCCTATCAAACAAGCACCAATATCTGGTGGCAACAGAGAGAACTCGTGAATCCCTAATAACGCAAAAAAAATGTTTGAGAATGATATATTATCAATATTTAGCTAGTCAAACAAGCGCCCATATTCATGTACTCCCTCCGTCCTGCACAGATGTTCTCATTTGCCATTTTCGTTCCAAAAAGAGTCGCATTTCCAAAATTGTTAGGTTAATCATTGAACTTCCAAAACTGTCAACCATGGAAGAAGAGAGAGAGAAGAGAGAGGATGAGAGTCAACCAAAGAATAAGAGGTAATGGAGTAATAAGTAAACCTCATTAAGGTTAGTGATGAAAATGAAAATAAGTTGTTAAAATGTTTGAATAATCAAATGAGATTTCATTATGGAACGGAGTACTAAATAACTCGTCACTCCCTTTTGAGTTTACTAGCATCAATTCAACGAGACTTGAATTCAACGAGACTTGAACACAACCCACACTTCGGAGAAGAAGAAATAAGTGTCAAATATTTCCCCCCACAAAGTTCATCGACAACACTACTTTGAAATTTTAACATAGCTTGTTGTTCATAAAATATATGAGAATGATGAGGGGAAAAGGTATCCATTGTTACCTCGTTGCAAGAGCACCGCTAGATAAAATCCGGAACAGGATGGGAGGGAAAAGACCTGGTTGACCGAACAAGGATGGGATACCAACGAGGAAAGCTCGCCTAAAATAGCTAGTAGGACATCACCAACCTTCACCTTGCCGCATATCAATAAGGAATCATACTTGCATATATGAACATTCTACATCTCTTAAAAGGCAGGTATTAAGCATGATTTAAGAAGATTTTAACTCACGTGATTTTAAATTATTTTTACCATTAATATATCCTTTACATGCATGGTTACCACAACAAAATACATAACGAATGAATAGAACGAAACCTAATGTTTTTGATGACTCAAGTTAAAGACAACGGTCTAGGCATCGGCCTGTCGGGAAATCACAAATTGATACTAGTAAGTAAAGTACTTGATCATGTACAAAATATTTCCTGCCAATAACAATTGAAAATTTAAGAGAGAATTATGTAATCAATATTAAGCCATTCAAACAAGCGCCAACATTTTTTGCAACAGAGAGAACTTCATGTGACACCCTAATTACTAAAAATTAACAAATCAGAAAGTTACATATAAAATTACAAATATTTAGTCAGTAAACAAGCACCCATATCATGGGCAACAGAGAGAACTTCATGTAACACGCTAATCACGCACAAAAGTACCATAGCAGTTTAAAGACCAAATCGCAGTCTACACCGTGATTATTTGCTCACATTTTTGCTTAAGCATACTAAGGTCAAATTGCTAACAGAATAAAACATAAAAAAAACATTTCTGAGAGCAAAGAAGAGTATAATAAGATCACCTGTCCTTATCCGGTTTCAGTCACATTCTTGATGGTTACACCCCGCATCTGGATTCGGTCACCAGCTCTCAGTCGTTACCTTGGACTAGGTTATACAAAACTAACATGGTACCATAATGGAGGCGACGCCAAGTGATAGGGAAAAAGGCCAAGTTCACCAATAATACTTCTTAGAGATAAGAACCCCACATACAATTCTGAAAAGAACAGGAGAATGATTATTAATGAAGCCTTCACCAAGTGATTGGGGAAAAGGCCAAGTTGAATTTGTACCTAAGAATAGGTTATACTAAATGATTGTCTAATACATCTTGAATTGACCGGCAGCATATCCGTGAGAATTGAACCCAACATGTACTCCAGAGGGAACCAAACCTGGTATCCCAAACAAGGATTGGATACAATACAATCAAGTAAAGCTCGCCTAAAATAGCTTGTAGCACATCTCCAACTCTCACCCTGCTGCGTAGCAAATGTCAGGACAGAAATATCAGAAAGGAATCACACTAGCGCATATAAACATTTTATATCCCTTAGAAAGAAGGCATTAAACAAGATTTAAGAATATTTTAACTAACATGATTTAAGAAGGTTTAAATTTCAAAATCTTTTATATATCTGCACATCCAGGATTACGATTTTAATATTATAGACCCGGAAAGATATCATCCATATAGAAATAGTCAAAGTGAAGTAATCAAAAAAGACAAAAAGAAACATAACAGTGAAATATTTCTAAGCGAGATCTAAGAGTTAAGATTACTGAAGTTGAAGACAACGGTCTATAGCTCTGCCTGTAGGGTAATCACAAGATGAAACTAGCACAAGTACTTAATCAAGTACAACATACCTGCTCCCGCTTACAGTGGATCAATATTTATCAGCTCAAACAGGCACCAACATCTTTTGGCAACAGAGAAAATGCCGCCACTAACTGTGGATCAAAATTTATTAGCTCAAACAAGAACCAACATCTTGTGACAACAGAGAAAACCCAATACCCGGACAGTCAAACAAGCACCGATATCTTCTATCTTGTGGCAACATGGACAACTTTGTGTAACACTCTAATGAACAAAAATACCAAAGCGCAAAGTTACAAATACCACAGCGAAAAGTTACAGAATGATGGGCAAGTAAATAAACATAATACATTACAAAAAAAAATCATTAAAAATAATCCAATATCAGCTCATACTTTGAAAATACCAACAGAGAACCCAATATTTGGACAGTCAATCAACCACCGATATCTTGTGGCAACAGGGACAACTTTGTGTGCATTCTAGTGACACAAAAATACCAAATCGCAATTGTTACATCAAAATAGCAAGGTAAACAAATTCAAAATATTAAAAATAAAATCATTAAAAATCCAATACCAGCTCAAACTATTAAAATACCACCATTCAATCCACAGCATGAACCTCCATCTCAATTAAAATCAGTCTCTAACAATGATAATCAGTTTTTAAGTGAGATCAAAGAATTAAAATGACTGAAGTTAAAGACAATGCGACAATGACAATCACAATATTTTACAACTCAAACAAGCAAAATCTTGTGGCAACAGAGAAAACCCAATATTTTGACAGTCAAACAGGCATCGATATCTTGCGGCAACAGGGACAACTTCGTGTAATACTCTAATGACACAAAAATACCAAATCGCAAAGTTACATGAAGATGGGCAAGTAAACAAACACAATACATTAAAAGAAATCATTAAAAATTCGATACCAGCTCAAACTTTTAAAATACCACCATTCAATCTACATCATGAACCTCCAACTTATGAAAATCAGTTTTTAACAATGAAAATCAGTTTTAAGTGAGATCTTAGAATTAATATGACTGAAGTTAAAGAGAACGACCTCTGCCTGTCGTCCGCCCTTTTCTCTCTTCTTACAGTCTCGTGGACGGACGAAAGAAGGGAAGTTACAGAACCCATCAGACAACAATGGTTCTGCCTGAGCCTACTTGAGCATGCATATTATGTCAGTGCAAGATGACACTAGCGTAAGTACAAGTACTTAACAAAGTGCAACATACCTGCTCAGGATAACAGTGGGGTCAATATTTAGCACATCAGACAAGCACCAACAACGTGTGGCAACAGAGAAAAGCCAATAATAGGACAGCCAAACAAGCAACATTATATCGTGGCAACAAGGACATCATGTAACACTCTAATAATGACACAATAATACCAAATCACAAAGTTACAGAATGATGGGAAAGTAAACAAACATAATACATTTTAAATAAAAAATCTAAAGGTATCACCCTTGCATATATGAACATTCCATATCCCTTAGAAGGCAGGCTTTGATCATGATTTAGGAAGATTTTAACTCCAAATCTTCTGTAAATCTGAACACTCAGGAATACAAATTTTAATTTTTAGAGACTGGCAACTTGATCAAGTACAACATACCTCCAACCACTAACAACGGGATTTAAGAAAGCGTCATATATTATCAATATTTAGCTAGTTAAACAAGCACCCATATCATGTGGCATCCCACAGAACTTCATGTGAAACCCTAATCACACAAAAATATCAAACCAGAAACTACAGAATGCTATAATTATCAATATTTAGCTAGTTAAACAAGCACCCATGTCTTATGGCAACAGGAGGAACTCATGTAATGATGTAACACCCAATTCTTGATGGTTACCCCGCAACTGGATTCAGTCATCAGTTCTCAATAATTACCTAGCACTAGATTATCGAAAAATTAACATAGAAACTATAATAACGAAGGATACGGTAAGCAGGATTGTTGCAGTGGGGCTTGTGGTATGACCGTAGACTGGACCGACAGCTATGGATTATTAATGAAGCCTTCACCAAGTGATTGGGGAAAAGGGCAAGTTGAATTTGTACCTAGGAATAGGTTATACTAAATGACTGTCTAATACATCTTGAATTGACCGGCAGCAGTTCCGTGAGAATTGAACCCAACATGTACTTGAAGCTCGACTAAAATAGCTAGTAGCACATCTCCAACTCTCACCCTTCTGCGTAGCAAATGTCAGGACAGAAATATCAAGAAGGAATCACACTTGCGGATATAAACATTTTATATCCCTTAGAAAGAAGGTATTAAACAAGATTTAAGAATATTTTAACTAACATGATTTAAGAAGGTTTAAACTTCAAATCTTTTGTGTATCCGCACATCCAACGATTTTAAAATTATAGAAACCCGGAAAGATATCCTCCATATAGAAATAATCAAAGTGAAGTAATCACAAAAGACAAAAAGAAACATAACAGTGAAATATTTCTAAGCGAGATCTAAGAGTTAAGATGACTGAAGTTCAAGACAACGATATGAAACCAGCACAAGTACTTAATCAAGTAAAACATACCTGCTCCCACTAACAGTGGATCAATATTTATCAGCTCAAACAAGCACCAACATCTTTTGTCAATAGAGAAAATGCTGCCACTAACAGTGGATCAATATTTCTTAGCTCAAACAAGCACCAACTTCTTGTGACAACAGAGAAAACCCAATACCCGGACAGTAAAACAAGCACCGATATCTTCTATCTTGTGGCAACATGGACAACTTCGTGTCACACTCTAATGAACAAAAATACCAAAGCGCAAAGTTACAGAATGATGGGCAAGTAAACAAACATATAATACATAACAAAAAAAATCATTAAAAATCTAATACCAAATTTCGTACTTTGAAAATACCAACAGAGAACCCAATATTTGGACAGTCAATCAAGCACCGATATCTTGTGGCAACAGGGACAACTTTGTGTACATTCTAGAGACACAAAAATACCATATCGCAATTGTTACATAAAAATGTCAAGGTAAACAAATACAATACATTAAGAATAAAATCATTAAAAATCCAATACCAGCTCAAACTTTTAATATACCACCATTCAATCTACAGCATGAACCTCCAACTTGATGAAAATCAGCCTCTAATAATGAAAATGAGATTATAAGTGAAATCAAAGAATTAAGATAACTGAAGTTAAAGACAACGGTCAATACCTCTGCCTGTTGGAGAGTCACAAGATCACACTAGCATAAGTACAAGTACTTAATCAAGTGCAACATGCCTGCTGCCATTCACAGTGGACCAATATATAACACCTCAAACAAGCAACATCTTGTGGCAACTGAGAAAACCCAATAAACAAGCACCGAAATCTTGCGGCAAAAATACCAAATCGCAAAGTTAAATGAAGATGGGCAAGTAAACTAACACAATGCATGAAAAAAATAAATCCAATACCAGCTCAAACTTTTAAAATACCACCACTCAATCTACGGCATGAATCTCCAACTTATGAAAATCAGTTTTGAAGTGAGATCTAAGAATTAAGATGACCGAAGATAGAGACAACGGTCTATAACTCTGTCTGCTGGGCAATCACAAGATGACAAGCACCAACATCATGTGGCAACAGAAAAAACCAAATATCTGGACAGTCAAACAAGCACTGATATCTTGTGGCAACAGGGACAACTCCTTGGAACACTCTAATGACACAAAAATACCAAATCTCAGAGTTACAGACAAATGAGCAAGTAAACAAACATAGTACATTTTAAAAATAAATTATTAAAAATCCAATACCAGCTCAAGCTTTTAAAATACCACCATTCAATCTACAACATGAACTTTCAACTTAATGAAAATCAGTTTTTAACAAGGAAAAATCAACTGGCAAAACAACTCCTTGGAACACTCTAATGACACAAAAATACCAAATCTCAGAGTTACAGACAAATGAGCAAGTAAACAAACATAGTACATTTTAAAAATAAATTATTAAAAATCCAATACCAGCTCAAGCTTTTAAAATACCACCATTCAATCTACAAAATGAACTTTCAACTTAATGAAAATCAGTTTTTAACAAGGAAAAATCAACTGGCAAAAGTACAGAGACACAAGACACAAACCCTTAACCACCAGAGAGAAACAAGCTCAAAGACCACCACGAAGACCGAGCACAAGATGAAGGGTACTCCTGGATGTCGTAATCAGCCTGTGTTCTCCCATCCTCCAGCTGGTTACCAGAAGATATCGGCCTCTGCTGGTCTGGCGAAATACCTTCGTTGTCTTGATCTCTGACTTGACATTGTCTATAGCGCCTGAACTCTCTACCTCCAAGGTATTGTCTTACACAGTCACAAGATGACACTAGCGTAAGTACAAGTACTTAATCAAGTACAACATACCTGCTACCAATAAACAAACAAATTGCAGAAATGGAATCATTTGCATGTAGTAGATGGAAATGCATGGATCGAGAACATACATGCCACCAAGAAAAAGAGCTTCAACACAAGCTCCAACGGAAAGAAGCCGTCACCAAGCCGACTTCTGCGAACACTATCAGCTTCAATAAAGCCTCTGAAGTGTGAAGGGATAACCTGCCAATAAACAGCCCATAAATCAATATCCATAAACAAACCTGCCACTGTGCAGTATGCATGTAAGGAAAGCTTCAGCCATCACATTACCTTGCGAGTTATTCGAACATCTCAGATAGTGCAAATCTTGCATAAGCAACATTAATGATTGGAAATATATCCTTGTGAAAACCAACAAGGAAGCTAAGATGTAGCCACCTCAACCCCAAATGAAATAATAAATTATATCATATTACTTTTTTTGCCATTACTACGTACGAATGAACTTTGAGCAATAATTTTAGATTGATTTAATTATCCTAATGAAAATCTAAGACTTGTTATTGATAGTATTGTTGATGGTGTATCAATAACAAGTCTTAGATTTTCATTTGTATAATTAAAGCAACCTAAAATTATTGCTCGAAGTTCCCTGATTGTAACAGCAAAAAATTGGGATTGAGACGGAGTAAAAAATGTCCTCTTTTCCCCACCATCCTCATCACATTTCAATCCACACCACTTCTCCATGATCAATCAGTAGCAAAGATGCAAAGCTCACAGTTGTAGCTTCACTTGCGTTACAGGAACTTCTACCTCATTGCTTTTTTAAGAAAAAAAAACTTACCTCACCCAAGCATGCTAAGAACATCCTAAGATAATCATTCCAGACCAGCCACACCAGTAAAAATGCAACGCTAACAATCCTAGTAACCGCTTGAAGCCTGGGCCAAGGAGCCTACACAACCACCAGTATCAAGGTGGAAGAATGGGTAGATTCAAATGCCGTAGCAGCTTCGTAAGTAATGCTGATAGCTAAAGAATGTGGATCAGAAGTGTTGATGCAGGGTATCATCTCCCTTTAAGGGCCCAACTCCTATTTGACTTGGAAAAATTAAATGCTATGCAGACTTCACCATGATTATTCACATACGTTTTTATCAAATCAGAATAAAGTCCAAATTACTTTAACACATATTTCTGACAGCAAAGAACTGTATAATTAGATCATTTCCATCTGTCATCCGGTTTCAAACACCAATTCTTCATGGTTACCCCGCATTTGATTGAGTCACAAAAACTACCTAGCACTGGGTTATCCAAAGCTTACATGGAAACCATAATAAAGAAGGATACAGAAGGCGGGATTGTGGCAGTGTGGCTTGTGTTATGACCTTGAACTGAAATGAGGCAACAAAGGAGGATTAATGGAGCCAATACCAAGTGAATGATAAAATCACTATCCATTTTATCCTCATTGTAAAAGCACCACTTGATAAAATCCGAAACATGAAGGAAGGGAAACAAGCATGGTTGCTCGAACAAGGATGAGAAACCACCGAGCAAAGCTCCCTTAAAATAACTAGTAGCACATCTCCAACCCTCATCTTGCAGCGTAGCAAATGACAGGACAGCCATATGAATAAGGAATCACACTTTTGAACCTAAAAACATTCTATATCACTTAAAAGGCAGGTATTGAACATGACTTAAAAATATTTTAATTCACAAGATTTAAGAAGACTTTAACTACCGAATATTCGGTAAATCCAAACATCAATAGGGCTTTAAAATTTTCTAATGTCAAAGATATCATACTGAAAGAAATAATTAAAGAGAAGTTATCACAATAAAATAGCATAACAGTAAGAAATATTTATATATCAAGCCTAAGAGTTTAGATGACTCATGTTAAAGACAGCGGTCAAGACATCAGCGTGTTGGCAAGCATAAGTACAAGTACTCGATCAAGTACAGCATACCTCCTGCCACTAAAAAGGAACATTAGAGACAGAAACATATAATTATCAATACTTAGCTAGTCAAACAAAGCACCCATAATTCTACTGCCTACCCCTGAGTTTTTGACAACTTTCACTTCCCCCTGAGGTTTAAATTCGCCTCACTTTCCCCTGTTGTCAAATTTATTCTGACTATTTTACCCCTCAATGCAAACTCCAAAAATTTCAAGGATTTAGGGCTAAAATAGTCCCTTAACTTGCATAAAATCGACAAAAGGGGAGAGTGAGACAAAATAAACCTCGGGGGGGGGGGGAGCGAGATTTTCAAAGCCTTCAGGGCTAGGCAGGGGAATTAACCCATTTCGTGGCAACAGAGATAACATCATTTGACACCCTAGTCACACAAAATACCGAATCATAAAGTAATAGAATGATAAAATTATCAATATTTTAGCCAGTTAAACATGCAACCATATCTTATGGCGACGGAGAACTTCACATGATACCCTAATCACACAAAAAATACCAAAGCAGGTTAAAGTCCAAATTGCAAAAGAATAAAACTTGAACACACATTTTTGACAGCAAAGAACTGTATAATAAGATCACCTGTCCTTATTGGGCTTCAGTCACAAAGTCTGGATGGTTACCCCGCATACCACCTGAACTTTTACGAAATGCTATTCTGACCCCTCTGAACTTTGGAGTTATTCCAAATCATAACTTAAGGTTTGAGAAAAAAAATGATTGTGTAATGAAGCATGGCAAGATTTGAAAGAGCCAAGTGAAAGGGTGATGATGTGAATTTTAAAATCAAATTAGGCAATACGAAACAAGTTTTTTAACAATCATATAATGCATATTTTAGTAACATATTCATCCATCGTTTAAAAAAAAACGTCATTTTTAGGTTCGTTCCAGGAATTGTTTTTGTTAGGACCTAACTTTGATCAATGTCTTAGTTAGTTGGTTTTGATAAAGGAATATATATATAGAACAGGGTTTATATCAAAAGATGTTATCTGTCATAATTCTTCACTTTGACAGCTATGAGTCTGACAGCTATGATTCTTCCTTATACAATGTTTACAATCAATCAAAAACATGAATCATAGTCACTCTCTAAGTCATCAAGATCATCAAGTGCATCTCAGTCCTTATTAGAGATCCTCTCTGATAGCTAAGCATTGCCATGATCTGACAGCTATGACTTCGGCCCTCGATGCCCATCTCCCTGTCTCACACCATGTTACCACACACTCAACCAAGTTAGATCCTGCATCTTCACGCCTATCAAGTCCATCAATGAAGACCAATGAAGACCACCGAAGACCTTCTAGAAGCTCTCGCCCAAGCTCACACCAAGACAAATTTCATGAAGACCTGCATGTGGACAAGTGGGACAAAGACCCGTCAAAGCTCATTAATGTAGCTGCAATGTCATATTCCAACGGCTACATTGAAGGGTATAAATAGAGGATCTCTTCCTCTAACAAAATCACCGAAAAATACTCATTTTCCCACCAAAACCCTTTCCAAACACCCACACACACCTCCCGTAATCCACACACACACACACCAATCCTCACCTTTAAAACCCTGTTCCAAACCAAAACCTTCACCCCTAAACCTCTTCACCAACAAAAACAACCCCAGTGTGTTAATTCACAAACCCCAAAACCTAAGACTCGTACTTTAGGTGTAGAATCAGTTTGTAATCACTCAAGACCGTACTTTGAGTGTATTAGTTATTTTGTAAAATCTTGAGACCGTACTTCAAGTTGTAAAAGCACTTAAGACTCGTACTTTAAGTGTATCCCTAGTTGATC
This sequence comes from Adenophora triphylla var. japonica, assembly GCA_022495995.1. NCBI lineage: Eukaryota > Viridiplantae > Streptophyta > Magnoliopsida > Asterales > Campanulaceae > Adenophora > Adenophora triphylla. The sequence continues at coordinate 41,019 of JAFEMH010003082.1, forward strand.
GTACTAATTAGGAAGAGGAAGTTCAAGGAACTTGCCTAAATCAATCATTTGTAATTTTTGTTGATTAAAGATTATAATAAAATTGATCTCACTTGTCAAGTTTGACGGTGAGGGTGGATGTAGGAGGAGTGAACTACGAACCACTTTAAATTCTACTCGTGTTATTACATTTTTGCAATCACATTCACACACTTGCATTATTTCTTTGTGTTTGTTGTCCTACCATTATTTCAAATCTCTTTTATTCCATTTTGCACAAATCAAACTATCATCCGACGGCTAAGCCAATACCATAGGCTGTACGATCATCTACATACCAAGCAAGGGCCTTTCAATTGGTATCGAGCTTGTCTTCACACTCAAAAGTCTAACAACTTGTGAAGGATTCTCTTCAATCCCACCATGCCTCAACCAAGAAGAAATAATGAGAAAGACATCCCACACATTGATATTTGTGGATCCTTTGAGATCTATGCATCAAAGATAAAAACTTATCTTGATGCAAAACGGCATTTAGGAACTGGTATGTTCTAGAAAATGAAGTGTCATACCCAACTCAAATCTGTGCTGATGGAGGACCAAGTAAGATCAAATCCCCGAAACTTGGTGCAGAAGTGAAAAGCAATTGGTAAGTGCAAACTTGAAAGTCAAGAACATTCTTCAAAAGAGTGTAAATGACTCTCTAGCCCAAGAAATTGCTAAGGAACCAAATGCCGAAGCGCATGGGCTCTTATTCAAACCAAGTTCACTAAACACTCCGGTGTTAGGACACAAAACTTGTACAACTTGCTTAGGCAATTAGACAATTTTAAGTTCTACCCTGGAGAAAAGGTGAAGTCTTTGCTCGGCCAAGGTTTGAGAACCTTGTTAGATCAATTGCGATCATGGAAAAACATTTGAACAACAAGATCTACTGCCTCAAGATTTACTCAAATCTCCCTCAAGAATATGAGAAGGTAGCATTACCTATTAGAGAAGGATACGAATGGAGCACCATGACGGTTGAGCAATATTTTGGAAAGCTTGAAGCCTATGAAGCTGGAAGGTATGATAAAAATTCCATCGAGTCCCTCCATTTCACAAACCTTAGCTTTAAGCGCACAAGAACACATCAACAAGCCAATCACTCACCATGACATTGAGACCATTGTCAACAATGCTCTTCAAAAGATAAACATCGGCTCCAAATGCAGTCGGCAAACGGATCTCCCAAGAAGACATTCCAAGCCTCATTTCCATGGCATCGAAATGCCATGAAATTTCAAAAGAAATCTTTTGACAAGAAATTCAATCCCTCCACCTCTAATGCCCAACAAGACAGCTACAAGAAGACAATTGATTGCTTCAATTGTGGAGAGCAAGGACATTACTCATCGATTGCCACTGAACCAAGGAAACCTAGGGACAATCGGGACGGCTAAAAGATGACCTACTCAAAAGAGATCATTCACGGCTCTAAGTGCAGCTGCTACAATTGCTCCAAAAATAAACATGACAAAAACAAAGAGCAAGTCATGATTGTGACTCATCAAAATTCGGTGATGAAGAGTATATGTCAAGTGATGACTACGAAATTGAAGGAGAAGAAGCCATGATATGCCTTATGGTGAAGATGATGAAGAATCGACAATGAGGAAGAGATGGAAGCACTTCTTTGCTGGCGATGAACTAAAAGAGGTACATGATTTTAACTCTTTAAATATTGATGGTTTTAAACAATTAGTTTGCACTCTTTTAATTCAAACCAAAAAACAAAAAACTAGCTTTGCTTCATTGGTCAATGAGAACCTTTCCCAATCCTCAACCATTGACAACCTCACAAAAACCATTTCGAGCTTGAAAAAGCATGCCAAGGGCTAAGAGATCAATGCATCATGCTTGAAAAACAAAACATGGATCGGCAATTTGAGACATCTAATAATCATGAAAATTGTCAAAAACTTCATTAATCTTGAAAAAGAAAATGATGCTCTTAAAAAGAAAATAGATTCATGGAACATGTCAAGCAAAGCATTATCTCTTTTCACCTACACCCAAAGGCGTCCAAGTGACAAAACGGGGATTGGTGCGATGATCCTACACAAAAAGTGTACACTCCTCCCAGTGGTGAAAGGGCCATTGAAAAAATGGTTCTAGAAAACTGAGCTACAGCGGCTATCAAACTCAAACCTATCCCATTCAAACCAAAGGAAAAGAAAAGGAAATCTTGGGTGGCCCTAGTCAATCAAAGGAAGGACCAAATAAAATTCAAGGAAGCAAGTTTATTTGGGTTCAAAAGGGCCAATATAAAGGAAGAAGTCAAGGCTGCAAAAAGGTGCTAGTCGGTCAAGCCTGTCGGACGACGAGGTTGACGGACGGCCAAGGCATGACGAGACGGCCAAGTTCCTCCAAACAACAAAGAACCCCAAGGCAACAAAGATTCTACAACAAGCATAAATACACCAAAAACAAAAACCTCAATGGCGGTATTCAAATGGAAGAAGCCATGCACATCAAAATGACTCTCCAAGGTCATCCCATTCAAATAATTTTCGGTTTCAACCCCAATACGGCAACCCAAACCACTACTTCAATCCTTCCCAATCCACTTTGTCCTTACACCTTACATGATGCAAATCATGTCATATTACCATACCCTAAACCGGTTCTTCAATAAGGGATCAATGAACAATGCTAGGGCTCCAAAGAAAAACTAATCCTTTGGACCCAAAAGAATAAAAAGGGTACCATAAATCTTATTTTTTGTTTTGCGGGTATCCGGGGAAAGGTCTACGGTATTTAGATAGTGGTTGTAGTAGACATATGACCTTCAATAAAGATTGGCTGCAACAATATTCCCTAAAAATGGTCCAAATGTAACCTTTGGTGACAATTCCCAAGCTAAGGTCAAAGGATCGGGAAATCTTGTTACAAAAGATATCATTTTTACAAATGTATCCTATGTAGAAGGTCTCAAACACAATTTGATCGGCATTAGTCAAATGCGTGACAAGGGATATCATGTTGTTTGTACTAAAGACAAATGCACTTTGTTAAAGATAAAAACAATAAAGTCATCCTAAGCTTGGATCAAGAAAAGGAAATCTCTATTGCTTGAACTTAGAGATTGTGGAAACTTCAAATGCTCACGCCTTGTCTTTCAATCAATCGATATGTCATGGCTATGGCACAAGAGATTGGCTCACCTCAATCACAAAACCATTTCCAAGCTTGCAAATTCCAATCTTGTCGAGAGGTCTACCAAAGATCCCATTCAAAAAGGATAAAGCTTTGCAAAGCATGCCAATGTGGGAAGCAAAAGAAATCCTCATTCAAACCCAAGACCAAGTTGGACACCTCAAGACCTATTGAAGCTGCTTCATATGGATCTTTTTGGACCCATAAGAACTAGATCTTTAGGAGGAAAAAGATACTCCCTAGTTGTTGTTGATGATTTCACAAGATTCACTTGGATCATTCTTCTTGAATCCAAAAGTGACACCCTTAGGTATGTCGATAAAGCTATTCAACAAAATTCAAAATCAAAAAGGGACATCCATCATCAAGATCGAGATCGACCATGGGAAAGGAATTTGAGAACAACTGGAGTGGAAGAATATTGTGATTCAAAGGCATAGATCACAACTTTTCAGCCCCAAGAACTCCACGGCAAAATGGTGTTGCGAAAGGAAAAACGAGAACAATGCGTGAGGCGGCAAGAACAATCTTTGTCGAGAACATAATCTCCCAAAATATTTTTGGGGTGAAGTACATTACTCTGCTTGTGTATGTTCAAAACAAAACCACGATCAACAAATTTCACAAGAAGACTCCATATGAATTATGGAACAACAAAGTCCCTACCATTTCCTACTTTCCACGGCTTTGGAAGTAGATGCTTCATTCACAACAATGGCAAGAACAATTTGGACAAATTTGACTCCAAAAGTGATGAAGGAATTTTCTTGGATACTCTAACACAAGCAAAGCTTATAGAGTGTACAACAAAAGAAGACTTGTTGTGGAAGAATCTATTCATGTTGACTTTGATGAAAACAATGATCAAAGTATAAGCTGAATTATGTGATTTTGATGAAGGATTGGGAAATCTAGATAATCTCCACTGAATCATCCCCCATTCTTGATTCAACTATTCTCGAGTCATGAACAAGATTCATCAAACCTTCCATACATGGTTCCAAGAAATTCATCGACGGCCATCCTATGCCAGACGGCCATCAACCATCCCACTCTCATCAACAACCAATCAAGCCAACAAAGTCAACACAATCTCTCCCACCTTCAATCCAATGGATGAGGAAGAAAATATTCAAATAAATAGTCATCCCTTGGTGATCTTCCTCAAAATCCTCACTTAGGCGACTGACCAACCCTTAGGCGACGGCCCAACCCTTAGCGACGGCCATCCCAATTCCTCATCTAATCCATCTTCTAACCTCCTTCCATCTTCATCCAATAATCCTCCTTCTCCTCTCAAAACCAATGATGAAACCACCATTACCCATATCATTCCACCCAATAAAGATCTTTACATCGGCCTTCAAATTGATAAAACCCCGAGTTCCGAGACAACATTCCTTTTCTCATGAGTGCATTCATATCCCAAGTGGAACCAAAGAAGATAAATGAAGCACTCCAAGATCTTGGCTTGGATTGAAGCCATGGAAGAAGAACTAGAAGCGGTTTGAAAGAAACAAAGTATGGCAACTTGTTCCTAAACCAAGAAATCAAAGCATTATTGGAACAAGATGGGTTTTTAGAAACAAGATGAATGAAGAAGGTGTTGTAATTAGAAACAAGGCCAGGGCCCGGTTTGCTCAAGGATATAGACAAGAAGAAGGCATTGACTATGATGAGACCTTTGCACTGTTGCAAGACTTGAAGCTATAAGGCTATTTCTTGCCTATGCTTCATTCAAGAAGATGAAAGTTTTTCGGATGGATGTCAAGAGTGCATTTCTAAATGGAGTTTTAAATGAAAAAGTGTTTGTATCTCAACCCCTGGTTTTGAGCATCCAAAATTCCACGATCATGTATTCAAAGCTGAACAAAGCATTGTATGGGCTTAAACAAGCACCTAGAGCTTGGTATGACACCCTATCTAGATATCTTCTTGGAAAAGGATTCACCAAAGGACATATTGATAACACCTTGTTTATCAAAAAATATGGAGATGATCGAGTTGCTCATCCAAGTCTATGTTGATGACATAATCTTTGGCTCATCAAATGAGAACTTGTGCCTTGAATTTGGAGATATCATGAAGGATCGAGTTTGAAATGAGCATGATTGGTGAGCTCACCTTCTTCCTAGGCCTTCAAGTCAAGCAAATGAAGGAAGGAATCTTCATCAACCAAGCCAAATACTCGAGGGATATGATCAAAAAGTTTGACATGCAAAGCTGCATCCCCTGCTAAAACTCCCTTGTCAACCACAACCAAGCTTCATCTTTGATCAAGATGGTCAAAGTGTAAATCCAACACTTTACGAAGCTACATAGGATCTCTCCTATATCGACGGCTTCAAGACCGGACATAATGTTTAGTGTATGTCTATGTGCTAGGTTTCAAGCTAATCCCAAAGAATCTCATCTCTCATTTGTCAAGAGAATTTTGAGATATATCAAAGGAACCCACGATTTTGGCCTATGGTATCCCACTTGAATCCCCATTCTCCCTAGTTGGATTCACGACTACGACTATGCGGGGTGCAATCTAGACAGAAAATCCACTAGTGGTGGATGCCGGTTTGTTGGATCAAGGATTATCTCATGGTCAAGCAAAAGCAAACCTCGGTTGCAACCTCAGCTGGCGAAATTTGAGTACATTCTTTGCGAGGCTTGTGTTGTTCACAAATTCTCTACCTTAAAAGTCAACTTCAAGACTTTGGAATTGAATTATCAAACATTCCCATCTTACGTGACAACTCAAGTACCATTGCTATGACGAGAAAATCCTGTCCAACATTCAAAAACCAAGCACATTGAAGTCGGGCATCATTTCATCGAGAGATCATGTTGAAAAAGGGAATATCAACCTTGCAAAAGTTTGCACTTGAGAACAATGTCTACGATATTCTCACAAAAGCCATGGATGAAAAAAGATTTGAACTATTAAGAGCCATGCTTGGGATGATTAATATGCCAAAATAAAAGGGGTGTTCTTCTTAAACAAAGAGGATTACAAACGAGTAATGCTATCACAATGTTGCACGATAGCTATTACCTCATACACATTCCTAACAAGCCATCCAGCGAGACTATCAATCCAAAAGCCTTGAAAACCAAAAACAACAAAAACTTACAACAAAAACATACAAACAACCCATCAAATTCTTCTCTCTCATCTCAACTTACCCAACAAAAACTTCTTCCAAACCAAACAAATCTCGGATCCACTCTTTTCTCTTCAATCCTTCTCCTCTGTGTCGAGACATTCTTTGGAAATGTCACGGTCTCCCAGACCCTCCACCGGCACTCATTCCTTCATTTCTAGCCTCCTGAGTTGATTGCAAGGTTTGTTGGTACCTCTGCAACCACCTTTGGATGCCTCTCCCAAGAAAGGATCAATGGAAGTATTTGAATATTGGAGAGAAGGACTTGCTCTTCTAGGCCACCACTCTTCAAGCTGGATCATATGGTGAAGCAATCCCTCCATTGGAGTAACAAAGCTAAATTCTCTGAAAAAGAACCATTCCACTGTGATTGCAAATGGTTGACCAACATTTGACTCCACCCTCTCCACGGTAGGTGCTCTTGCGGGGGCTGAAGCAACCTACAACCTGGTTGAACGGGTATGAGATGGTTGAAGAAGGAGATATATGCACTCTGCAAAGTTATCTCCTCTACCTTCCAACAAACCAACTCCTGGAGAAAGAGAATCCCTGCTCACGGGTGTATAAAGCTTATCTTGCTCAACCTTCTTTACGACTGGCTAAGCTTCTCTCCTTAGGCTGTCGAGCTCTGTCTGCTTTACCAACTCCCCAATGTGTATACCCTTTCTACCTTACTCCTTCCCTTACTTGACTCTCCTTGATCAACTTTGATTGTCTTCCCAAAAGTCTTATTCCTTCTCCCTCCTTCTTTGTCAATCTTTTCCCTGACGGCTACCTCCTTCATTTCTATGTCTTCATCAACCCTCACTCTCTTTTTCTTACCCTTATCATTCACTCTCTCTGAACTTTCAACAATGTTGAAAGTCTCTCTATCTATCTCCATCTCATCACTCATCAAATCATCCTCACCATTTTTCCCAAAGACCAATTGTTTAGGCTGTTTGAGCCATAACCTTTGGATTAAACTTTGAAGAAAATCTTCCCATTTTTGTTTGTAAATCAATCTGAATAATTTTCCTCACGAAGTTTTCATTGTTTTATAGGCAAATTTTCACCTAGCTATCTCGAACGGCAATCATCATTCAAACTAGCTTAAGCGTCGGAGATTTCTTTCAACGACTAGGTTAAAGCATACTTTAAGTGATTTGATCGTGTTAATTGCTCACAATTGTCACTTCCTTTGCCGCCTCTTCCACTGCAAATCTCCTTGAAAAGAGAAAATGTTCTTCTTGTGTTTTGTGGGAATAAATGTCTCAACATGGGGAAGGGTAAAAACCACTTTGTTCATATGAACAGGTTACTTAACTTTGTAACCCCCAATGCTCATTAAAACCCACGTACCACTCATCATTTATCTCTCTCTCTCTTTCGCAATCACCAAAATTCCTTTTTCCTTAACCCTCAGTTTAAATTTCTTCTCTTTCCCTCTCCAATCTACCATCGTATTTCTCCAACCCTAATTCTTTTTCAAAGCATCAATGGCGGACCCAAAAGCAATGTACCCGGATGCTCATGGCTACTTCATCAAACCCAACTTCTATGACTCACGAAGTTGGAATCCTCATCAAGAAGCTGCTTGAGGTAAATGAATTACTTGATTTTATGGGAGCTAAACCCCCAATTTATGAAGAACTTCTGCAGAGAAATTTATTTGGTAGGAAGAAGAAACAATGAAGATAATTCAATAAGCTGCCACCATAGAAAATGTAGAGATAACTATCACTCAAGATATGGTTAGTGATGTCTATGGAATCCCAAATAAAGAAGATCTTTGTGAAAAATATATGGGATAGAGGATCGAGAAAGATTAAAGGCGTATATGAAAAATTTCTTGGTCTTAAAGTAGCTGACTTCAAAGGCTGTTCAAGACAAAGCTATGGTGAAGAACAAAGATGATATCTTCAAGTCAACATTGATGGATGTGGTCAACAAAGCCATTGATGGCAAACAATCCTCATTTGACCAAATGGGATCAAATGAGTGGAAAGCGGATGCTCGGCCTAATGACCAAGGATACAAATTGGTGCATTGTCCTTCTCCATAATTTCCAACTTGCTTTGTCTCATCCTCTACTCTCAAATTCAAGAAGCAAGGTGGAAGGATGAACAACTTCAGATTCATGAGTGGAATCCTTGAAGTTCTAATTCCAAAGCTCAAACTGCTCTATCCAAGAAATGGTGAAGACAGTAAAGGCTGTCGAAACAAGATGTTTCAATGAAAGAACCTTTTCATTGAAACAAAAGAAGGAATTGTTATGAAGAATTTGGGGATATGAGCCTTGAAAGTTTCAAAGAAGCCCGAGAGAAAATGCTTGAAGAAACAAGAATAAAGCTTAATCATTGGAAAGATTTGATAGCTTTGGCTACTAGTAGGAGAATGAAAAGAGGAGTAAAGACCAATGTCAAGAAAAGCTGGAGTGCTCAAGAGAAGCTGTGGTATCTCCTAGCAAAAAGAGCAAAAGCAAGGATGATCGATAGGCGACGGTGAAGGAACCATCTCGGCGGCCATGCTAAGAATGTTGAAGAAAGAGGAGATGTTGATAGCCATGAGGTTGACACTATGGATCAAGATGATCTTGGTGATGCTAACATAGATCCTCAAGAGCTTCGGGCGGCTCTTGCCCTATCCAAAACCCTTCACAAAGGAAAGCAATCTCGAGACGGCTATCCCCTCCCGGTCGAGACGGCTACCGGATCAAAGGTACAATCTTCCTTAACCATTCCTTCTAAATCATTACCAAAGAAAAGAAAACTTGAAAAGAAAGCCCCCAAATCAAAGAAAACCAAAATATCTACCCCTTCCATTTCCCCAAAATCCACACCCGGCTCGGGTCATCAATCGGCCATTGAAGCTATCCTCAATCTCAAAGAACCCTTAGATAAGCAACCTTTAAGGGGAACATTGATGAGAATATCCCCTCTACCCAACCTCAACGGTTAGCTAAAATCCTGAGAGCAATTGAGGCTATTGAGTTGGATGGGAACCACGACTGAAAAGAATTTGTTCTTTTGTATCTTAAGGACTTTCTAAGTGAGGAAGAATCTGTAGTGGCCCTAGATGAACTCGAGACTTAGGTTAATGCGAGAAAAGAAGTGGACCGGGTGAGTCATCTAGAAACCCCAAGGTGACGGCTATGAATGTAGATAGCCATCCCTTCCCTTCCATTCCTGAGGCGGAACCTGTAAATGATCACCTTTATTTGTTGAAATTGAAAGGGGAATCCTGATGATACTTCTAAGGTCATTCAAATCTCAAGAAGGTTGGAGTTGAGATTAATCCCATTCTTGTCTCAAAAGGAGACTCAATTGTGAATGCTTGCAAAGGTCTTGAGCTTGATGGAACTCAAGAAAATGAGGAAGCTATGATAGCTATCCTTGAGAAAAGGTTGGCAAAAAGTGAAGTAAGGGCGGCCTTGAATCTCCTTAAATCTCAATTCACTTCCGAGTCTCTTAATCAAAGTCTTGGCCAAACCTCTGAGTCAATCCCAACTATTTCAACCCAATCCTCTGCACCTTCCAAGCCACCTTCTCCAATTCCTGAAAATGAACCTTTTGAAGCCTCTCCACAAAGTCCAATCTTGTTGGACAAGGTCAAGACATATCGACGATGATCCCATTCCTAACGGTCCTCACGAGTTCCCAAGTCATTCTATTCCTCCAAATCCAAATCAATCCTTCCTTCCCAAAGGGAACCTTGGATGCTTAGGTGTGGAATTGATTTCTCTATGTCTTCCATCAAAGCGGCAAGGACAAGGTTACCCCATGTAACTCACATCCCGAAATAGCAAATCCCTTCACCTATCCAAAATTAAGGAGCTGTCAAGAAATGGTTTGATTGTTGTAGCAAGAAACCTTGCGGGGTTAGTGTTCTTTGCCTATGAAAAATGGCAAGCTGTCAAGAACCTCATCCACCTCCAACTTTGTTCATCAAATCCCATCCTTCCCAAAGTTCATCACTCCCGATACTCTTCTTGATTGGGAAATTCTTTTCGACCAACTCATCTCTCCATCACTCAATTCTTGCTTGTATATGCCAAAGGGTTTAGTCTTCACCTGTGCATTGACCTTGCAAAAACACTTTTCCTTTCCTTTGTTTGAACAAAAGTGTGCCATTATGCTTTTATTAAGCAAAGCTGTCAACATCTTTTCCCCGACTCTTAATCCAGGAATTGAGCCATACCTCTCACCCTTCATCACTTTGTAGATCCTATTAACTTCACCTCACCCAATGAAAACTCTCATTTCAAAAACTTGGTCTCTATTCACGAGATCAAAGAATTCGGATCTTCCATTCTTTGTCGGTCAAAGCGAGCGGAAGCTGTTATTGATCTTTCCTCGGACTCGACGGCTATGATAATGATAGTGATAATGATGCTCCCTCGAAGCCACGATCAAGACTCTCCAACAATATTTCCATCCCCTACGGTTTCCAATCCTCCTCGGCAATTCACTCAGTCCTTCACTGTTGCTCAAGTATCGGTTCGGTCACAACCGGATCAATCCGGTGTGCCCATGCGAGCAAGAAAACCGGGAACAAGAAGAAACATTTGTGGGGCACAATGAGAATCGAAATGATCAAATACCCCTTAGAAGATCTCAAGCGAAGTCAAAGGAAGACAAATTCTTCAAGTATGATGAAAGGATGTCACGGGAATGGAACAATGAGTTCTTCTACGAGAGGAGTTGAGCATGAAATGAGAAGAGAGCTAGAGGATGAAAGAAATCGGATTCTATCGGCCGGACAAGAAAGAGATGAATTCTATGATCAATTGGGTGATGAATAATTGTATTTGTTATGGAACATTTTTTTTTGTTGTAAAAACAATATGTTTTGTTTGCCTCGGTTGTATGACGGTATTTTGTGAACTCTTCTCATCCTGAGATTAATTCCAAGTATTCAATCTCGGTTTGATTACCTACTGCACGATATGATTCCTTGGATTACTTCTTTTATTATTTCTCTTATCAAACTATGAAAACTTGTTCTAAATAAATCTTCCTTTACCAAAAGGGAAATTGTTAGGACCTAACTTTGATCAATGTCTTAGTTAGTTGGTTTTGATAAAGGAATATATATATAGAACATGGTTTATATCAAAAGATGTTATACTGTCATAATTCTTCACTTTGACGGCTATGAGTCGACGGCTATGATTCTTCCTTATACAATGTTTACAATCAATCAAAAACATGAATCATAGTCACTCTCTAAGTCATCAAGATCATCAAGTGCATCTCGGTCCTTATTAGAGATCCTCTCGATAGCTAAGCATTGCCATGATCGGACGGCTATGACTTCGGTCCTCGAACGGCCATCTCCTGTCTCACACCATGTTACCACAAACTCAACCAAGTTAGATCCTGCATCTTCACGGCTATCAAGTCCATCAATGAAGACCAATGAAGACCACCGAAGACCTTCTAGAAGCTCTCGGTTCAAGCTCACGGCTCAAGACGGCTCATGAAGACTGCATGTGGACAAGTGGGACAAAGACCGATCAAAGCTCATTAATGTAGGCTGCAGCGGTCATATTCAACGGCTACATTGAAGGGTATAAATAGAGGATCTCTTCCTCTAACAAAATCACTGAAAAATACTCATTTTCCCGAGTCAAAAACCCTTTCCAAACACCACACACACCTCCTGTAATCCACACACACACACACCAATCCTCACCTTTAAAACCCTGTTCCAAACCAAAACCTTCACCCCTAAACCTCTTCACCAACAAAAACAACCCCGGTGTGTTAATTCACAAACCCCAAAAACCTAAGGCTGTACTTTAGGTGTAGAATCGGTTGTAATCACTCAAGACTGTACTTTGAGTGTATTAGTTATTTTGTAAAATCTTGAGACTGTACTTCAAGTTGTAAAAGCACTTAAGACTGTACTTTAAGTGTATCCCTAGTTGACTGTACTAATTAGGAAGAGGAAGTTCAAGGAACTTGCCTAAATCAATCATTTGTAATTTTTGTTGATTAAAGATTATAATAAAATTGATCTCACTTGTCAAGTTTGACAGTGAGGGTGGATGTAGGAGGAGTGAACTCTGAACCACTTTAAATTCTCTGTGTTATTACATTTTTGCAATCACATTCACACACTTGCATTATCTCTTTGTGTTTGTTGTCCTACCATTACTTCAAATCACTTTTATTCCGCTGCACAAATCAAACTATCATCTGACAGCTAAGCCAATACCATAGCTGTCTGATCATCTACATACCAAGCAAGGGCCTTTCAAAGTTTATTCAAGAGAGATTCTCATCCCAATAAAAATAAAATTAAAAGTTGTCCCTTCGTCCCAAGAAAACAAAAAAGAGTAACATTGTAGATGTTAAAGTTTTCAGGAGGAATGCAGCATTACTTGCTTGTACCTTCATGAAGTTGCGCAAATTAATGCCCTTTTAAGAAATGTGACTTCTTTTTTCGGACAAATGAAAATGGAAAGTGTGACTTTTTTTTTTGGACGGAGGTAGTGTCATTTAACATCATTAATAAGCTTTTCTTTTCAAATAAATACTTTGACTTTGTAAACATAAATTGCAAAATATGATGCTTTAACATGAACTAACAAAAACTGAAGTTGGTTCTGCCAACCTTGCTATGGTGTTCAGGTGTTCTAGTCAAATTAAAACAAAATGAGTAATTGTTGAGCAGGCTGATTATGAAAAAAGGATATAGGAATAAGTCAAAATGCTAAATTGGTGAGCATGGGACTTACCTGCAATTGTGCAAGAACGTGGCCATATTGAAGTCCAATTATGAATGCCACAGCAGCTGTTAAGGAACTGCAGGTAAAGTGTTCCAATAATGCCAACAAAAGTAAAGTGTTCCACAAATAATAATTTCACCATTGCACTTTGCTTTATGTTTCAATTTGAACATACCACTTTTCTAAATTCATTTCATTTTCAAACTAACTTTCAATTTATCCAAATTTTATATCTTATCTAGGTTATCATGAAAAATCTGATGATTTAGCTCTTTCTTTTTTTCTTCCACACGACTCATTTTAGAGAATTGGCTACTTCTTTTGAAAGAATAGCAGAACATGCATCTCAAAAGGTCCCTAACACATAATTTAAGAATAGACATAACATACAAGCATGTAAGTGTAAGACTGTATTATAAGCACGTGTTGCATTTTGTTACTAAAGCTAAGATTTAAAACTTAAAAGTAGTCTAACAAGAGAAAAGAGAGGTCAAAGTATCAATTTTATTAATGAGCCTAAACAAGGATAGACAAAATGGTTAGATGGGAAATGAACTTTAAAGTGTAATGGTTTTTTAGAAGGGAAAAAAAGTGACATGGTTAATTTGTAACAAAATGCAAATTGCCGTGGTTAAACTTGCATAATTTCCATCATATATTCCTGTATTAATTAGGTTCTGAAAAATGCAAAAATAAGTGCTGAAATTTGAAATTTTATAGAGCTTGAAGTGGAAATAATTTGACGCAAATGTGTATTCCACAGTGCACTTTGCAAAACTAATAAACATATACTGCAATTCAATTACACGGAGTTCTACTCAAACCCAAACAAGATTATAATACCTTGTGAATGAGCCCATCATCAATAATGGAGCTGCTTAATTTTTTGAATAGCTCATATAAGGCCTCCACTTCACTCACTGTGACTGCAAAGAGAAAATTTGCAATATATGAGGAAATCGATATGTGATTTGTGGCAATATAATACCGAGAAGGAAAAATATAAACTTGACACAATTTCAGCAATTTACCCCTTTATCTCAAAAATGACAAGAACAAGCAGGTATATATTGGACTAAAACAAAGTGAGTTTCAAATGCCAAATATACTAGGGAGGGCTTCAAGGACAGTGAAATTAGGGATTCCACAAATCAAAATGCATTTATCCGAAACCCTAATCGGAATTGGTTATACCTAAAACCCTAGTACATACGCAGCCAATTACAGATGCAATTAGTTCACTGCAAGTAGGCATATACAACAAAACGAGTCAACGTAGGGTTAAAGGACCGGGGAGAGAGGGATGGAGAATGATAGAACCTCAGATCTAGTGTTGATGTGGCTAACATCGGCGGCGACGCCGGGAGTTCCGGCAATATCGTAGAGAGCGAGACTAGATACGGGAGCTGATTCCGATGAAAACGAGTCAACATGACAGCCTTCATTGTTGTTCTACCGATCGATTGTTTGTCGAGATCGAGAGAGAGAGTTAAGAGAGAGAATCTGGGGGAAATTGTAAAATGAACGATGGGTTTCACAATAGGGGAGAGAGAGAGAGAGAGAAGGGATTAGGTTTAAGAGTGAAAAGAGTGAATACGGCAAGTCTGATTTAGGGAATTTATACATTAAATTACCGACGTATAATTTCGCCGATAATATTTAATTTTCCGTCGGTAATACCGACTGACGCGGTCCGTCGGTAAATTTTCGTCGGTAATAACGCTGTTTCTAGTAGTGTTTGATTAACCTATCCCATCCCGAAATGCACGATTATATGAAATGCAAATATCACTTTGTCTACTTGCTTTAAAATCGAAAATAAAGAAATTTCGGCTTTTGGATAGACCTAAATAATTACTATTGTGAATAATTTTAAATATTAATGTTTAATTCTTTGTTGTAAAATATATAATTTTACAATGATGAATTAAATTAACATTTATAAACAAAATGAGAGTCGTTCTCATCCACAACTATCAAAACCCTATCTCATCTTAGACCAAGAAAGACAGAGCAAACAAGTTCTCGACTGTTTGAGTAAAGGATTTTCTGTTTAAAATGAATTTTTTCCAGTTTCACTGTCCTCCTATCTAAGGATCTCAAACATAACAGCCATGTTTGTGACAGTGCCTGTTTTACTCTTCACTGGTGTTATACGGTCACAAGTAAAAACAAGGTAACAGTATAACACCAGTGAAGAGAAAACAGAACTTTCCTCCAATTTTTTCAATCTCCACCTTCCATTTACTCAAGATCCTGATTGCAGAATCTTCCTCATGAGCTTGAAAGCTGGCGGTGTTGCCCTCAATCTCACGGTTGCACATGCGAAGCAACCGTGAGATTGAGGGCAACACCGCTAGTTTTCAATCTCATGAGGAAGATTCTGCAATCAGGATCTTGAGTAAATGGAAGGTGGAGATTGAAAAAATTGGAGGAAAGTTCTGTTTTCTCTTCATTGGTGTTATACTGTTACCTAGTTTTTACTTGTGACCGTATAACACCCGTGAAGAGTAAAACAGACACTGTCACAAATATGGCTGTGATGTTTGAGATCCTTAGAGTGAAGAGGACAATAAAACTGGAAAAACTCTTATTAAACAGAAAATCCTTTGCTCAAACAGTAGAGAACTTATTTGCTCTATCTTTCTTGATCAAAGATGGACGGATTTTGATAGCTGTGGGTGAGAAAGGCTCTCATCTTATTTATATTTTAAGATGTTAACCACCAACCACAATACCTTAAGGTGCATCTAGGGTGCCAGGATTGATATCAAGCGCTCAAACGTAGGCGATATACATCACCGTCCGCGATACCGTCAATCGCCCCAAAATGGGATCTAGAACCACTAAGGTAGTGTGCAGTTGAATATGTTACATTATTGAGACATTCACCCCCTTCCTCCCCCTTTGACTTTAAAAGACTTGAAAATTAGATATTTAGTAACTTATCTAATTGTTGCATATGTAACATGTTATGTTTACTAAATATGTAACATGTTATGTTTACTAAATATAACATGTTACATATTTGATTATGAGTACGGTTATTTATCGTTTTCTTTATAGTGGCATATGTTTTCTTCTATTCGTTAATATTACTAACATATCGTTTTCTTTTTGTCTTTTCTGATTCGGTATAACTAAATTGATTATTACCCTAAGGTGCATCTAGGGTGCTAGGATTGATATCAGGCGCTCAAACGTGGCGATATACATCACCGTCCGCGATGCCGTCAATCGCCCCAAAATGGGATCTAGAACCACTAATTGTTGCATATGTAACTTGTTATGTTTACTAAATATGTAACATGTTATGTTTACTAAATATAACATGTTACATATTTGATTATGAGTACGGTTATTTATCGTTTTCTTTATAGTGGCATATGTTTTCTTCTATTCGTTAATATTACTAACATATCGTTTTCTTTTTGTCTTTTCTGATTCGGTATAACTAAATTGATTATTACCCTAAGGTGCATCTAGGGTGCTAAGATTGATATCGGGCGCTCAAACGTAGCGATATACATCACCGTCCGCGATGCGTCAATCGCCCCAAAATGGGATCTAGAACCACTAATTGTTGCATATGTAACATGTTATGTTTACTAAATATGTAACATGTTATGTTTACTAAATATAACATGTTACATATTTGATTATGAAAATTAAGTTTGTCTTTCTCCATAGATACAATCCGAACCAACTAAAATGAACGGGTCTATAAGTGTTAAGTATTAGGCGATCGTCTACAGAAATTCATACTAAAGTTTGCATTTCCAAATAAGTGTTGAATCATATAAGTAGAGAGCAAAAGGTAAGCAAGCTTGTCATTATAGTTTTGAAACAAATCATACAATAATATTAATTCAAACACATTTATAACTATAGAAAGTCAAAGCCAATTACCAATCATGCAATAACCAATTTCAAAAAAAAAAAAAAAACCAATTTCAAACTGATTCTTAGTAATTTGTAAAAACTTTGATTTATAATCAATACAATATACTAGCCCCTAACAATTGAGCAAGAAAACTTAGCAAGTTTTTGGATATAGCCAATCAACATTCAAGTAGCTAAAGCATGCACTTTCATAACACTTGAATTCACCATCTAAATAGCATAGATTCATCATGGCAAAGGGTATATAATTAATGCAATAACAAGATTTGTAGAATTTTCATCACAAAATCAATTTAATCAGTGCAATCACAAAATCAATTTAAGCTGCAATAACAAGATTTGTAGAATTTTCATCACAAACATAGCACAACACATGTATGTCAATAATCAGTGCACATAAAAACTCAGATCTAATTTTACACTTGCAGAATCTCAAGATTACAACCTGTTTTTTAAAATAAACACGGATTTGTAGAATTTTCATCTTAAAATCAATTTAAAAACATATACTGTATATAAAAACATCACAAAATCAATTTGTACTCAAATTTCTTAAATCAAACAATTGTACTCAAATTTCTTCAAGAACGAACCCAAATCCTCATAGATGAAAAGGTACAATTTGATTAAATTGATCGAGATTCTGACCTTGTTCAATTCGTGCGTTCTTGATTGATAGGGATGGCGGTCGTGGCTGTGGACGACGAGGGTGGACGGCGGCGATGGAAGGAGAAACGGAGACGGTGGAGAGGTGGACGGCGGCGAGGGTGGACGGCGGCGAGGGAAGGAGAAACGGAGACGAGCAAATAGCGGGAAGAGAGAGAAAGCGGGGAGAGAGAGAGAGAGAGTTTACAGATTGATGTAATTAGGGCGTCAAATTTTATTTATATATCATTTCAGCGACGGAATATTCCGTCGCTGTTATTCCGCCGCTGATAAATACGTAATCACGCGGATTGATGACATGGCATGTAACCTCAGCGACGGAATATTCCGCCGCTAAACATTAATTATAGCGGCAGAATTTAAATTCCGATGCTAAAATTAATATTTAGCGGCGAAATATTCCGTCGATGAGGTTAATTAATTTTAATTTAATATAAAACATGAAAATTATTTTAAATTACTGTCAAAAAATAAGTATGAGTCAATAAATATTATTTTTGAAAAAATAAATAAATCATAAATATTAATTAATTTTAATTTAATAAATATCATTGTTTTTATTTATATAAAACATGAAAATTATTTTAAATTATTGTCAAAAAAATAAATATGAGTCAATAAATATTATTTTTAAAAAAATAAATAAATCATAAATATTAATTAATTTTAATTTAATAAATATCATTATTTTTATTTATATAAAACATGATGATATTTATGATTTATATCCTATACCTTATACCCTATACCCTAAACACTATACCCTATACACTAAACCGTATACACTATAGGGGTTAGGGTTTAGGGGTTAGGGTTTAAGGTTTAGGGTTTAGGGTTTAGGGGTTAGGGTTTAGGGGTTAAGGTTTAGGGGTTAGGGTTTAGGGGCTAGGGGTTAGGGGCTAGGAATTAGGGTTTAGGGGTTAGGGTTTATGGTTTAGGGTTTAGGGTTTAGGGGTTAGGGTTTAGGGGTTTAGGGGTTAGGGTTTAGGGTTTAGGGTTTAGGATTAATTTAGGGTTTAGGTTTAGGGTTTAGGGGTTAGGGTTTAGGGGTTTATGGGTTAGGGTTTAGGGTTTAGGGTTTAGGGTTAATTTAGGGTTTAGGGTTTAGGGGTTAGGGGTTAAGGTTTAGGGGTTAAGGTTTAGGGTTTAGGGTTTAGGGTTTAGGGTTTAGGGGTTAGGGTTTAGGGGTTAGGGTTTAGGGTTTAGGGTTTAGGATTTAGGGGTTAGGGGTTAGGGTTTAGGGTTTAGGGTATAGGGTATAGGATATATAGTGTATAGGGTATAGGGTTTGGTGTATAGGGTATAGGGTATAGTGTATAGGGTATAGGTTATATTTATTAAATTAAAATTAATTAATATTTATGATTTATTTATATTTTTCAAAATAATATTTATTGACCCATACTTATTTTTTTGACAGTAATTTAAAATAATTTCATATTTTATATAATTATAAAGAATGATATTTATTAAATTAAAATTAATAAATATTTATGATTTATTTATTTTTGAAAAAATAATATTTATTGACTCATATTTATTTTTTTGATAGTAATTTAAAATAATTTTCATGTTTTATATAATTATAAAAAATGATATTTATTAAATTAAAATTAATAAATATTGATGATTTATTAATTTTCATGTTAAAATTAATAAATATTTATGATTTATTTATTTTTTCAAAAATAATATTTATAACAATTAAATTTTATAATCACCGACGGAATATTCCGTCGCTGATAAATTAAAAAATATTAGTTAATCAGCGGCGGAAATATTCCGTCGTTGTTATATTTCAAAAAAAAAAACATTTTATTTTCACCGACGGAATATTTCCGCCGCTGATTAATTAAAAAAAATTAATTAATCAACGGCGGAAATATTCCGTCGTTGTAATATTTCAAAAAAAAAATAAAAAAATATTTTATTTTCACCGAAAGAATATTCCCGCCGATGATTAATTAATATTTTTAATTTAACAGCGGCGGAAATTTTCCGTCGGTGTAATATTTCAAAAAAAAAAAAAATTATTTTCACCGACGGAAAATATCCGCCGCTGATCAATAAAAAAAATAAAAAAAATAAAAAAATAATATATTTTCACCGGCGGAATAATTCCGTCGCTGATATTGAAATAGCGGCGGAATATTCCGTCGGTAAATCAAGCGCCAAAATAGTGGCGGTAATTAAACGAATATTCGAGGAATATTCGTTTTAGCATCGGAATCTAGCGGCGAAATTAAATTCCGTCGCTAAATTTGACGCCAAAATAATTCCGCCACTAAATAGCGACGGAATGCTTCCGTCGCTGTTCTTTTCGTCGCTAAAACACCTGTTTCTGGTAGTGTTTAACAGTGCTTTTTTGTGTTGTGTTCTAGGTACCCAAACAATATCCTGCTAGATATCCTACCTTATATTCAGACCCCAAAATACTTGGCGTCATCAGTGGTTACATATCCTGGAAGGCTCCAGTCTTCAGCGGTCATGCAAGGGTCCACGTTCATCTCGTTAGGGTCCATTAGAGCAACTTTTTCCCAGTCAATTATCACGACGGGATTATGAATTGCTCTCCTCACCAGTTCGACGGCGTTTAACGCCTGTTCTCTCTCTCTCTCTCTCTCTCTCTCTCGGGGAAACCTGCAACAAACCCCCATCACAAAATTTCTTAAACGTCTTTAGTCACCCAGGACAACCATATCACCGTTCACAATCAGTTTTTTCTTGGCCTCCCACAACCGGGGTGGGACCCCAATCACCCATTATACTTCTCGCAAAAATAATTAAAGCACTCCAAGGATAGCCTAACCCATGCATGGGCAACCTTCCTATAGATACCCCCAGACTGTTTACAAACAGCAAAGGTATCCTGAGTATTCCTATCTCCTAACTCTAAGGGACGGGTTGGACCAAAGGTACGGGCAGACATTGACTAAGAAGCAGAAATACAGATGAAGAAAGAAATTGAAAAAACAACCGTTACTTACGAAAGAAGATTGGGAGGAGGAAAACGTTGAGGAAGGCAGCAAATTTTTCTCTTTCTAAAGTAGTTTGATGGTTTGAAAGTGATAAAAGGGTTTGAAAGGAAAAGGGTTTGGTATTTATATGCCTACTTACACGGGTCGACCCGTATTAATTAGCCCACAAACCTTTCCTATCGAATCACGAATCGGCGCCAACGTTTGGAATTTCGAATTTTTGCCGGTTGGCATTTATGGCGCTTCTTGGATGATTGACACGTACCCTCCGTACCTGACACGCGCTGGCGTTTTGCCTGCCAAGGAGCCCACCAGCTTAACCGGGAAGCAGACCAAATAAGCTTCCACACGTGCCCCTCACGTGTGCTACTACGCAAGGGAGTCAAGGCAAAACCAGGGAAAAAACACAACACTGGTGCCCGCGTAAATGCGATCGACAAAAGACCGAGCCTTGCAAATTTAGCTCCTCGCTCGGACCATAAATAATCTCTCACTTGGAGCTAGGGACCGGTGATGAGCCGGACCATTTAGGCCAGAGCCCAAGCTCGGTGCAGTCCAAAGGCTAAGTATGACGTGGCATACCACTAGACGATCGAGGTCGAGGCGTGATCCTCTCACACCGTTTCCGTGATGACCAGCGGACAGCTAGGCAGATTAGAAGGGTGGCTGCGGATATTGTGACCACTCCATCCGTGCCGCGTCAATATCATTGGTGCGCCCGAATGTTAATAGGGTCTCATACCAGACTCCCGATTAAAGCCAAAGCTTATTGAGCAAGCTTCCTAATGTGCTCTGACATAAAGAAATCGACTTATTCCCATCGCATTTAATGCGGCTCAGGCGCCTACTATGTCATTTAATGCGTCGCGCCAACTCTCCCAAATACGCGGCTCCTGTGCACATCAACAACATCCTCTCTGCAAGTGAATCTTACTTTACTGGCAGACTCAATTCGATGCGGACACGTGTACCTGTTCAAAGGCTAAGACGTTCTTAGGGCTGACCTCATGGCTTACATCAACAAGCAGCTCACCATCACCTATAATTAGAAAGCCCTTGTCCCCTTGGATAGGGTAAGTGTCAAGTTGACATTGTATGTCACATTATCTAAACCATAAACACACAAACACACCAATACATTCTAAGTCTTATACATTCTAAGTCTTATTCTCTCAGGTTATTATATCCTCTAAGATATCTTACTCTCACACTCGAGGGCCTGAGTTGGATTAATATCTAGCTTTGACCTTAACGGTGTTTTTCTGTGTTGTGTTCTAGGTACCCAAACAATATCCTGTCAGATATCCTATCTTATATTCAGACCCCAAAATACTTGACGTCATCAATATTCAGAACCATTTCAACTTGATATCTAAAAGATTTGTTGGACATCATCCATCGCGTTCAAAGTTTTACTTATATACGAAAATGTCGCCTCACACAAATTTTCATTTATTTATAAAAATGTCACTACATATTTATAATTACATCTTTTCTGATTATTAGAAAAAATGCATTTCTCTCTAAATTTTGTGTTACAAGAGTGAGAGGATAATAGCACATGTCAGTGTCGGCCCGCCAGCTTTGAAAGGAAAATTTAGGAATAAATCGTCCTCTAGTACATGCCAGTGTCGGCCCGCCAGCTTTTGAAAGGAAAAGTTAGGAATAAATGGTCCTCTGTACTCTGGTCAAGTGAGTCGGTAACTTCAATAATGGTACTTGCTCTATATAAGTATCAAATTAAATTTTAATACTTGGTCACTATTTGCAAAGGTCTCAAATTGTTCTCTCTAAACAATAGGATATTAAATAAAAAATAAATGGAAAACGCACCAAAACAAAAGCATTTTGTTCTAGTACATGGTGCCGGCCATGGAGCTTGGTGCTGGTTCAAGCTCAAACCCCTCCTTGAGTCCGTCGGCCACCGTGTCACCGCTCTTGACCTATCGGGCTCCGGCACCAATACTAGAAAAATGGAAGAGATAACGACTATTTACGACTACAGTTTGCCGTTGATTGAATTCTTGGAAGCAATTCCGGCTGGCGAGAAGGTGATACTTGTTGGGCATAGCCTAGGCGGCTTGAACGTGGCATTAGCGATGGAGATGTATCCGTATAAGGTTACTGTTGCTGTCTTCCTAACTGCGTTCATGCCTGACACCACACATTCTCAGTCCTATGTTATAGATAAGGTAACATCTCCACATTTGTTATTAATTGGTTTAATCACAATTACTAGAAGCATATTCTCTCCCTCCCACTATAATATTTAAAATTAAATGGACATATTTTCTCTCTTTTTAACACAAATTTCACTTATTTACAAAAAATAATCTCCGTACATTTAAAAACATGTTTTTCTTATTTATGTTTTTTGGCTTAAATTAATATGAGCCATTTCTTTCTTATTGGGAATTAATGTGATTAACCCCAAATTCTGAGTAGTTATACTTAGGTGGCGTTTGATTTTTTTTTTTTTAAGTTTTAATTGATGAAATCTGATTTCACGTTTGAATTTTGCTGAACTGATAAAATGTATTGACTGAATACTAATTTTTGAATTACTCAAGTTGTTTGAATATCTATCTGAATTTACATATGAAATTAAGGTTACGACATTTAATGAATTAGAGAGATGGGATGAATGGTAGTTGATCTAGTGTGTGAGTTGGATATTTTTGGAATTACCAGATTATATGGAAGAGATATATATGGAAAAAAATTAATTAAAAGGCAAATAAGTGATAGTATTATGTCTGAAAATTAAGTAAAAAATAAGATGCATTCAAATCTAAATGGAGAAAAAAATAGTGTAAATTGTGTTGTGTATAATGCACTCATATTCAGATATGAATAAAAACTGAAAATGAAAAATAAACGAGACATTAAATGCAAGAGTGTAGTCCGTTCAACCAAATCTACATTAAATATTACTGGAAATTTAAAAATAATTAATAGTTTGTCCTTTTTCTCCAATTATTGAAATTTAAATTAGACACAAGGTTATTGGAAAGTTGGAAAATGACAAGAGGACAACGCGGAAAATAATAACGCATTTTAATTTATGTTTAAACGCTACTATTGGAAGAAGCATCCCAAATTAGTGAATAGGACTGTTGCAGTGAGGAATTTTGGCCCACATTTGGACATTACTTCAAAAATATGTTTTTTTTTTTAAATAAAATAAAATAAAATTGTGATTTTTATTAATAAATATTTTAATTTATTATAATAGTAACACTTGAAAGTGTTAAAAATTGTAATTAATGGAATTTGAACTCTGACTTGAGTTCTTTGGCCAAAAAATAAATGTTCAATTGTAGTTTTTAGCGAGAAATAAAAGATATTTCACAAAATTACAAGGATATGAGTGGGCTCCCACAAGTATCGGAGACTCAACCCAAGTATCCTGGTAGCAACTCGAGTTAAACTATCAACCATTACACTTATTACACTGACATTTTGAAGTACACAAGAAAAGTTAAAAGAGGGATGACAAATAAAGGTGTTCATATAAACTTTCAATTCTATCAAATAGACTAATAAAATTATAAAGTCATGGATCACCAAAGATTTGGATTTTATAACCATTTCAATTTTTCGTCTTGTGCGTCGCTTAACATTGTTTTGGGACACACAAAAGCCTTTTCAAAGGTAGCTTGGAAATTGCCTTATATCATCGGCAATCACAAAATCCTTTCACAAAAAATATTTAGCTTTGAGAACATGATAATCTAAGTCTTCTGGGTTGGCTACAACCCACCAAACAAACTTTCTAAACAATGCTTGACTTAACAACTAAAGAGCACGAAAATCCAACCACACACTTCTTGCCCAATGCATTAATTTGGCCATTTCTTCCAAGTTATACTCTGTGAACCATCTCGTCGACTACCCCATCAAAATGAATACATCATCTGCTCTAATTCTTCAGCGAATGAAGCAGGGAGAAACTGCCAACCTAATTAAGTATGTATAAATCGGAATTTGCGATAAGACATTCGGGTCGAAAAGGATAACCTCTTCTTTATTGTGAAACAAAGTAAGATTAGCCTTGGATAATTTTCTAGTTAATGACCAAAAACAAAAGTAAAATAACAAGGCTCTCAACAAGTAGAGAATGCAAAGACTCTCCACTATGGAAAAACGTAAAATCTAGGGAGAAACGCGTTTCTCCATAAGTTATGGAGAAACGGGTTACGGGTATCCAGAACCTTTTGAAAGGATATCCAAAAACTTTTTGTATTGGCCATGACCTTGTCCCATGGTTACTTCTGGATATCAGTCTCAAAGGTTCTGGATATCCAGAACCCTTTGAAAGGATATCCGTAAGCTTATGAAAGTGATATCCGAAACCTTCAAAATGATATCCGAAACTTTCAAAATGTTTACGGATATTCATTTGATGGTTTACGGATATACATTTGAAAGGTTTACGGATATCGAAAAACCTTCAATAAGCAATTTACGGTCTTGGCCTTGGATTTGGCTTCAAATCTATTTTTCTCGGATATCCGCCCAAAGGCTTCGGATATCCGTTCCAAAGCTTCTGGATATCCAGAACCCTTTGAGACTGATATCCAGAAATTTTCTTCTGGTTATCAAACGTATAGCTTCTGGCTATTAAAAACGCGTTTCTCCATAGTTATGGAGAAACGCGTTTCTCAGCAGACCTACTCATGGAAAAAAGGCAACGGTCCTCAACAAGGAGAGTATGCAAAAAAAAAAAAAAAAAAAAAATGAACACCGATTCACCAATATTCCTTTTTAATTATTTAAAAATCAAAGATGAAAATCGTAAATCAAAGAACATAAATAACTCAAGTTGATGACATAGGAAACGATCAAGATCGGTCTTATTCTAGCAATAAGGGGTTTTTGTTTTTTTAAGTGATAAGTCTTTGAAATCGATTTCGGTTACGAAAATGGCCGAATGATTAAGAGGCAAAGAATCGAAAACCGAATTACGAATTGGATAAGTTGTTTGATTTTGTATCCGAATTCATTATCTCGAAACAGCTTAAAAAATTAAAAAAAAAAAAAAAAAAAAAAAAAAACCGTGAATGCATTATGAAACAATAAACAGTTTAAAAAAAATTACCCAAAACCAAATATGAAATAGTGGCTTTCAGAGGCTTTCAGAGGCAATTCAGCAACATTTTAACCACTTAAAATTAAGAGGACTTTAAGAGCCTAACAAGCCTTATTTCAAAAAAAAAACAAACACACTTATTTCTCTAATCCTCTTAATGAATAAGTGTTAAGAGGCATAAGGCTTAAAATAAAAAAAACAAACGCCCCCTAACTTGATCTATAGCTACCGTGACCCGAAACCACGAACAAACGACTAGCCGGGGTGGTCTACGTCTAATACCCTCCGACGTGATGATAAGATACGGTATTATAAGTATATAAGCTGTAGGGGAATAGCTTGATCTTAAAACATCCAAAAAGACATTACCTTTTATATGTTGTATGTAGTCTGATATATATAGGAACTCCATGGGATAATAGGGAATCCCTTAAATCCTGGAGATAATGTAGGTGTAGCGATCTCCGTGATTGTAGAAGACGGTTACAAATAGGGTCGCGGATAAACGCACGCGTTTGTAGGTCGAGGTCGCCTGAATATTCTAGATCGACCTGACTTTGTGCCTTGACTTTAGATATGGATTACATAAGTGATCGTATGTCAGACGAATCTAGGCCGGGATCAAGATGGTCGGTGATCGAAATAAAAGTGACAGGCTAGGCCCAACAAATGAAGCCCAACATTTCAGACATCACCAAGACACTATTATTGAATGGGGCAGTCCAGTTGCCACAACGCCCATGGCCCAACGGTAAATTAAGATCATTCGACCTAGCTCATTGTCCGATTAACATTGGTCCCGACCTAGATTCGTACGACATACGATCATCAACTTTTTACCTATTTGATTTATCAATATTGTTTTAAATAATTATGTCCCCAACCCACTTTCAAATAATGTTTTCTTAATAAACGTTTAAGCTTTTCGTAGGACTCTTAATCTGGTATGAGTTCGAGAGTATTTATTTTAGATTCAATTTATTTTTTTTCAAATTTGTTTTTGTTATAGAGCAAATTTTTTGAATATTTATTTTGAGACGTTTTTGTTTTAATATTGAGAACTAGTTTTTGTTTTAATATTGAGAACTGAGATTTACATTAACCGTTCTCTCGTTCCTTGAATAGAAAAAATGATAAAAATCTCATTGGTTGAACTGAATATGTTTTGCTTGCATTTTGTCTTTAATCAAGCTCAATGAAAGCACCCAACCGGAGTCATGGTTGGACACTCAATTCTTACCCTACAGCGGCGGCACCACCATCCTTTTCGGCCCCAAAATTCTCTCATCAAAATTCTATCAGAATTCCTCCACTCAGGTCAGCCATTTATTTCTCTTCTACTATCTCAATCTCAAAATAATTACTCACTCGTGCCGTCCAAAATTTAAAAAACAATTTTTTTTTAAAAAAAGAAAATTTAAAAAATATTTTTTAGATCATTAATTTTAAATAAGGAGAAAACATATACTCCCTCCCTTCCCCTCCCTTCCTTACAAAATGATCTTCCCACTTTTTTTTCGTTACTGCTAATGAACTTTGAAAGATAATTTTAGATTGATTTAATTATACAAATGAAAATCTAAAATTTACTATTAAAAATATTGTTGATGTTATATAAATAACAAGTTTTATATTTTTATTTGTATATAATTAAATCAATCTAAAATTTTTGTTAAAAATTTGTTCGTAATAATGATAAAACAATATGAAACGAACTTAGCACGTTATGCAGGACCTTTCACTAGGGACCATATTGATAAGGACTAGTTCGTTTTTTTCGGAAGACTTGTCAAAGGGTGATAAGTTTTCAGCGGAAGGGTATGGTTCAGTTAAGCGAGTTTTTATTGTGTGTGATGAAGACCTAGTGATACCGAAAGAGTTTCAGCTATGGATGGTAGAGAACAACCCCGTAAACGAGGTGAAAGAGATTAAGGGTTCGGATCACATGCCAATGTTTTCTAAGCCAGAAGAACTATGTCATTGCCTACTCGATGTTGCCAATAACTATTCTTAGGTGGCTTTACTTATTAAGCACTTTCGGTTAAAACATGGATTGCAAATTGTGTATAATAAATATATATAAACATGTAGATGTACATGTATAAATCATAAATATAATGTTAATATAAAGTATAGAAAATTAATAAATGTGTAGAATTCCTGAAGTGGATATTACTTATTTATGATGGACAAAATGGTAATTTCTCACTGCTACATATGTGAAAGGGTGTGATCCCTAAATGAAGTGTCTATTTGTTTCCTATATAGATGCCTTAGCCTAAAAACATACATATTATTACTTATACTCTCTCTCCATAAATCTTAGTGATAAGAAGACATTCATTATTTAGAAGAACTACATCCCCCTCCTTTATTTATTCTTCTTCTTTACAATATTAAGGCAAATGGATTCAACATGTATGTTACGGTTCCGCCTCCATTTCCTTTTCTCATACTTCTTCAAGAAATGAGTACACCTTGGATTTAACGGAATAGAAATGTTCCAACAATTGGTATCAGGGTCTGCTCATGTTCTTGATTAAGTTTGACTTCATGATAGCATATTTTTGCTTTACTTTGATTCTTGATTATGTTGAAATCATTATAATTTGATGTTATTTAATCACTCTAATTCATTCATAGATTATTAATAATAATTATCTAGTTTAAAATCTGAAAAAGATTGATGTTTTTGGCTCAAAAGGCACAAAAATTCGTTAAAATGCACAATGGTTCATCAAGACTGTCCCATTGGCACGGCCGTGCGTTTTATGATGCACGTCCGTGCAGACCTACTTGCTCGGCCGAGAACCTATCTATACTTGGCCGAGCACCATTGTGCAGAATGATGAGTGAGCAAGAACATTCGTGCGGACCTACTTGTTCGGTCGAGCACCTCCCTATATTCGGTCGAGCACCATTGTGAAGAATGTCAATTAAGCAAGCACGTTCGTACGGACCTATATGCTCGACCGAGCACCTCTCTATACTCGGCCGAGCACCATTGTACATAATGTTGGATCTTCTGGAACAGGCTTTGCACGGCCGTGCAAGTTATAACGCGCGGCCGTGCACATACAGACTCAGTTTTTCCCTTCATTTTCTTGAGCAAAAACATACATATTTCAAACCTTTTTCCTTGTGATTAATTATATTCTTAACAACTTCATAAATTGTCTAAATAATATTGTCACCAAAGTGATTACGTTGTTTAGATCCGAAATTGTTAAGTGATGAATGTTTACATTAATATTTGGATAGAATAAAATTTTCAAAGAATATCGTTTATTTGACTAAATTTATACGTTCATTTGGTAACAAGTAAGAAAATATTGGGTTGTCTTTTTGAGTACTTAAATCGGTCCAAAGGAAGGTTAAAGTATTTGATTAAGACATTGTTTGATTTCTTGGTTACCTAAAGATAATTATATTTTGAGTCAACTCGCAATCCTAAAATTAGTTTTGATGTCATGTTTATTATCTTATAGATGAGATTCATTTGATATGATTAATCACTCTTTATATGTAGTTACTTATACATGTTTTGTATTTCATTCTTTGTTCTTACCACAACAAATTTAGTAAATGCTTCATCAATCACTGCTGCTATGAATATCATTCCGATACTTAATGGGACAAATTTTAAAATTTGGAAAAATAAAATTACTATGATCTTGGGCTGTATGGACATTGATCTCTCATTAAGGGAATCAATTCCCGCTCCTGTCACTGATAAAAGCACAAGGAGTCAGGAAGATCGCTTAAGTGTTGAGAAGTGGAACTGTTCCAACCGCGTGAGCCTAATGATCATGAAGAATGCCGTCCCAGAAACATTCTTGAATATTGTTTCTGAGGACGTCAATGCTAAGGGTTATCTGGATACCCTTGAAGAACGCTTTGCAAAAAGTGATAAATCGGAAACAAGTGATTCCTTGAGAAAGCTTGTTTCCATGAGGTACAAGGGTAAATAAAACTTAACGAAGTACATTCTTGAGATGCTTCATCTCTCGACAAAACTAAAGGCACTTAAGTTAGAGATTTCGAAATATTTACTCGTGCATTTAGTTTTGATCTCTCTTCCTCCTCAATTTGGTCATTTTGAAGTGACCTATAATTGTCAAAATGACAAGTGGAATGTTAATGAATTAAATTCACATGTGACACAAGAGGAAGATATAAAGAAGCAAATTAAGTCGAAAAGTGCTCACTTAGTATCTACCACTTCTCATGGGACTAAGAGAAGAGGAAAGGAAATTGCAGTTGCAAGAAAGAAGCATAAGGGATCATCCAATGATCAAAAAGTTAAGAAGTGTTTCTTTTGTAAGGACCTTACTCACATGAAGAACGACTGCCATAAGTATCACGATTGGCGTGTTAAGAAAGGTATGTCATTTGGTCTTGTTTGTATTGAGTCTAATTTGGTTTCAATTCCTACATATACATGGTTGTTGGATTCTGATGCAATAACTCACATAAGTGTGTCTATGCAGGGTTGCCTGAATTACCGAAGCCCTAGCGAAAATGAGAGATACATCTATATGGGAGCAGGAAATCCGACTGAAGTTATAGGCATTGGGACATTTAGATTATTATTAAGTACTAAATATTATTTTGTATTAAATAATACATTTATTGTACCGTCCTTTAGGCGAAATTTGATCTCAATCACTATTTTGGATAGGGAGTGTTATTCCTGTTCATTTGGTAATAATAAATGTGATCTTTATTTCAATTTCAAAATTGTTGGTACTAGTACTTTATCATATAATGATAATCTTTATTTATTTGACACAGTCAAGTCATTTAATGAGTCTCATATTAATGAAACCAAAACTAAAGGCACTAAACGAAAGTTATCAAGTGAAAATTCTTATACCTTATGGCATAGTCATTTGTGTCATATCTCCAAAGGGAGAATTGATAAGCTTGTGTCAAAGGAAATCTTAAACAAACTTGATATTTCGGATAAAAACTTTTGTATTGAATGCCTTAAAGGAAAATTTACAAACATCCAAGGGAAAGAATCCCTGAGAGCATCAAACATCTTAGAACTAATTCATACAGATATTTGTGGACCATTCACTACCCCTTCATGAAATGGTCAACAATATTTCATTACGTTTATAGATGATTACTCTCGTTATGAATACATTTATTTGATTCATGAAAAGTCTCAATCATTGAACGTTTTCAAGTCTTTTTTAAGGCAAAAGTTAAAAAACAACTTGAAAAGTCAAAAATCCTAATTACCAAACTTACCTTCATGGCGCAAATTTAGGAAAAAAAATATTTCTACAAATTCTCATTCTTTCACAATTAATGTTATTTCTACAAATTCTCATTCTTTCACAATTAATTTCTTTATTCTTTAATTAAAATAATATTTTTTAAAAAATTATCATATAAATACTTTTTTTAATTATTTATTTTGAAAATAATCCTTTTAACATGATAATTAATTATTTTTATATGATAAATAATTTTACATTATGTTTAACAATTTTTATACCTACCTATTTTATTATTGGAGATGCTAATACCTTTAGGTAGGTAGATATCAAAATTTAATTTTTATACCTCCCGCTAAAAATACCTTGAAATTCAGATCATTTACTATACAAGTCAAACTATTACAGACTAAAGAACGGGTCTAATCGACCCATTTGTAAGCAAAGGTCTCTTCCAAGGATTCTCGATCCCCGGATACAGAGAGAGAGAGAGGCCTCTGCTTCAGTGGACCTACCTCCGGTCCAAATAATTGTTACTTTTAATCAATATATTTGATACAAAATAATTATTGTTTTTGGGTCAAAAGTAATCAAATATATATATTTTATCCTGAATTGAAACTTGTTTTCCTTTAATAATTAAATTATTATATGAAGTAGTGTAAAATATAGAGGAACATTAAATAAGAGCAATACTTACACTTTTATTATAAAATTACGGTAATAATTGCTTTTTTTAAAACTTGTAAAAAGTTTAAAAGCGACAATTATTTTGTATCAAAGAAATTCCTTTGTTCCGCCTCAAATTACACAAATTATCAATTTAAGTGTCCCCGTTAAAAGTTGCAAAATTTATAAATAAAAATATTTTTTTTAATTAGTAATATCCCTTATCATATCTACATAGCTAACACATTTATTATTTCTTACTTTCTCCGGTACACAATAATTGTTGCTTTTGATCTTTTAATAGGTTTTAATAAAGACAATTATTATCCCAATTTAATGATAAAAGTATCAAGATTTCCCCTTATTTAATGTTTATGTCTCTTACATTACTTCATACAATAACCCAATTAATTGAAGCATAACAAATTTCAATGTGGCAATAAAATAATATTTTGAATGTTTTCGACCCCAAAAGCAGTGTTTTAAAATGCGGTACAGGCGGTGCCTAGGCGTTCGGCGGTGGTTTAGCGCCACACCCTTGTGCAAATCGAAAATGGTAGGCAGACCCTCTAAACCAGGCTCAAGATTGCTATGGTATTAACCAAACTAAATGACGTGGAACTTTTAGACCGAGTCAACCCCAGTTCCGTTTACTACGGTCTCATCCAGACTCCCATTTTCTATCAAGCTTGTAGATCATGATTCGGTACAAGCTCTGACATCAGCATGTAGGCATGTCCCTGTCGCATTAAATGGAGGCTCAGGCGCCAATCAAGCACGTTGAGGCGCCGCAACAACTGTCGCCTGCCCCTCTTTCCATCGCCCAATCAACGACATCCTCTACAGTGAAGTGCCCTTTATTTTACTTCCCAACCAGGGCTTGACACATGTCATAGGTCAAGACAAACGTTCCTAACGGCTGAGATCTTATCCAACTGATCTCTCTCTACACTATAAATACCATCACTTGTCCTCTTGGGTAAGGTAACTTAAACTATCTAAACCCTAGCACACAAACACACTAACACATTTCAAGTCTTATTCTCAGTTCAAAATTCCTGGAGATCATACTTTCACACCTGAGGGACTGTGTCGTCATCAAAGAGAGTAAGTCTGACTCAATCACCACAATTTTTTATTTTAGAAAAGTGGTTTTAGTGTGAGTGTGTGTGTGGGAGATTTGATGATGAGTTTGGACATAGAAGCAATACAAGAACAAAAATGTTCCCTTTAGGGGAACTTCAATGGTGGTACTCGCTTCATATTCATAGGTATCAAAATTTAATTTTGATAGCTATGAACATTATTTATATGTTATCAAAAATTCATCTCCAATCATAAGTATCAAAATTTTGGTATCAAATTAATTTTTATTAGGTATTAACTTTATTAATATTTTTAACATGATAAATAATCTCATATTATAATCATTATTTTAATTAATTATATATTTTTTAAATAATAAATTTGTAAATAATTATATAAAAACCTAAATAAAATAAAAATAATTTTATTAATTATTTAATTTGTAAATAATACTTTTAACATAATAATTAATTATTTTAATATGATAGATAATTTTATATTATGTTTAATAATTACTTAAAGCTTTAAAAATGAATATCAAAATTTGGTGTGGTACTAAGCAATGTAGCAAATTTGCTACCTTTCTTAGTATCATATAAAATTTTGGTGCCCATTCTTTTTTCTAACTTAGATGCTAGTACTTTAACAAAGTTAACAAAATTTGATTTTGATACATGTTGTTGGAGTTGCCCTTAATGTTGTTAAATGCATTCAACCATGTGCATAATTTACTCTTTATATATAAAGCAATTATAATTCTTTGTCCAATATAAGGATAGAGAAAGTTCCAAAATAAAATTTTGTTCTAAAATAAATGTCAGAAATTTAATAAATATGTTAATAATTTCATAAAATAGTAAAATAGAGATAATAAAAGACTAAAATGTCAGAAATTTAATACATATGTTAATAATTTCATAAATAGTAAAGTAGAAGTAATAAAAGACAAAAAAAAACAATTGTAAACTTAGTTAAAATAACGTAAACTTAATTAAATTATTTATCTACTAGGCATAATTAAAATAATTATTTAGGAGATAGATTAAAAAAAAAAAAAGAATACCATATGACTTTAATGAATATGAATCAGTTACAAGAAGTTGTACTAATAGAAGAACAAAATAACAAAATAATCTCTCACACTAAAACTCTCTTTTGTTCTTTGAAACTCTAGAGATTTTAAACATAAAAATCGTGAGTTGTATTGAGACTTGCGGCTGCAATTTATAGTGAAAGAAGTCCTTGTTTGTAGGAGGTAATTTTCTTGAGAAGATCTTCCACAATTAGACTTCTACCTTCCTTAGTCAATCAAATCAATCCTTCCTTATTATGGACTCTTTCTTTGTGTGAGAGATGCCTACAAAATAACCAAAGATTCACTAAAATAAGGAAACTAATTAATAGGTTAGTCCATAAATAATAACAACTAAATAAAATAATGAAGATATTTACAAATATATTCTAAAAATAAGAAAGATATAAATCATAATAATTATAAATCATCATTGCTAAAAACGTGTGGAACACTCACACTTACAATCTCCCCCTGATTTGTAACTTTCTGGTCAAAATCAAGATTTTATAAATATCATATAAACAAGCCAACAAGACCATCAAAATACCAAATATAGAAGCTCCCCCTAAACTATCAATGATCCAACTCCCCCTAAATTTGTTACGCTTATTCTCAAATTTTAACTTCAGTTTTCTCTCCCTCTTTTGAATTACTCTCCCCCTTTTTGACCTGAATGGATGGAATGCGTCAAATGTGAGTCTAGATGTGGCCACATCAGAACTCACACCATACGCAACAATTTGTGTTCCCTCCAACGAAATGGAGAAAGACGGTGGTAGCCGATGAGAGATGAGTAAAGGGGTATAGGGAGTCGAAAAACAGGGGATGATACTTACCAAAACTGCTTCTCCATCCTTTTGAATTTCATGGAGATTAAGGACTTAAAAAAAACAATGAAATCTTTTTTTTTTTTTTAAGTAATGTACCTGCCATAAACATATCAAACTATAACATATAGCACGCTCCCCCTAACCACAAACTATTAGACGAAAATCAAAGTTGATTGGAGAGTCATTGAGCACAAGATTTTTAGTCGAAAAATTATGGGAAGAAAAAAAACTTGAGTAAAATTTTCACCAAAAACAAGAATGACTTAAATTTATGATTAGACTATGATGCATAATTTACAAACAAGTGATATATATATCTTAGTATTGTGTGGCATAGTATGAAATCAACCCCGGGGACTCATCTTTTCCAAGGATTTCAATAAACTATTTTCCAGTCTTCTCAGCCTCTAGAATGCACCCACCAATTTTTTGTTGTTGGAAATTAAATTGTGGGTAACTTTCACTCTTCTTTACTCCCAATGATAGCCCTTTTTTAATGGTCTTATATATCAAATTCGACACAAACTATTATCTTGATATCGTTTAATCACATTAGAGTGGCTTCATACAGTGGGTGGAGCAACTGTTTCCCTTTAAATATGACACCCACTAATAGACATCCATTGGGATAAAAAGTAAGTTAACATTAGCTAACATACATTGGAAGAGTTTACAATCCAAAGATGGGACAAGTCAAGAGAGATATTCAAGTGACCACACTGAGATATATAGTGCAAATTAAACTAATATGCATGCCTTTTGTTTTAATAATATACAATACATGTGTAGACCATGATGTGACCACACAGGGGATCACAACATCAGATGACACGCAAACAAAGAGACTTCTTTAGAGTGTAAAGTCTCTCAAGATCAATGGCCTTGGTGAAAATGTTAGCCAATTGGTTTTCAGTTCTTACAGGGCATAGGCTCAAAAAAATTTGCTCAATAAGGTCTCAAATAAGATGATGTCTAATGTTTTCGTGTTTAGTGCGAGAGTGCTTAACAGGATTTTTTGAAATGTCTATAGCACTTATATTATCACAAAAGGCAAATAACACATTACTTTTATGCCCGTGGTCCTTAATCATCTTATTCATCCAAAATAATTGAGAGCAACACTTGCCTATAGAGTGAGAAGCATAGTTTTGATTGTAGCACAAGACCATATTATCCCCAAGACAAAAACAAACCCCAATTTTACTCTTTATATCATTAGTACCCAACTTATCTTTCATTATTTCAATAATTTTGGGCTCAAAATGAGATAAATAATGACAAATACTTACCTTAGGTAACACGGAATATGACCAGTTTAGACCAGCAGAGTCTTTGTAGTTGACTCTAGCCTTCAGTCTGGTGCTTACCTTTGCATGCACGTCTCCAATCATTTGTGAGACTGAATGGTCCGTTTGTATTTTGCTTGAAATGTCTCTGAACCTATCTATACACCTTCTTCACTATCTCGAGCCGCCTGGAGGCCGCCTCTCGAATCTGACGACCATTAAATTATGCACGGATGTGAGCCGCAATGTGATCACGTCACGAGTACATCAGTCTTTTACGCATTCTCTTTCTTTCTCTCTAGAATTTTCTGTTCAGATTCTTCATTGGCGGTCTCCTGCTCTTCAACAAAACCTGTAACATCACAAAACTTATAGCAATGTCAGAAGTTTTAAATCCTTTAAAGACGCCTTGATTGTGCATTTTATCAAAAACCTCAGAAACTTACTTTATCAAATTTCACATGCATATCATCGTCACACAAATGACTAATGCTTATGAGATTGACCTTAAGGCCTTCTACATGAAGAACATTATGGAGATTAGGTAGACCCTCGACACTCAAGGCTCCTTTACCAACAATCTTACCCTGGCCTCCACCGCCATATTTCACTTTTCCTCCACTCACATGAGAGTAATAAGACAAGAATTCAGTCGAACCTGTCATGTGCCTTGAGCACCCACTATCAAGATACCAAGAGCTAGACATACTGCTCTTCGGAGAGGTGAAAACAACCTTACACTCCTCATCCTTCTTCTCAACCCACACAAAATGCCCAAAAATTTGGCGATGTGAGCTGTCGTATGAGTACATCTGGGCTCTCATCTGGGGAGTAGATTCCCATAAGTTATGAATCCTTTGATAACAAAAGGGTCTGATGATATGACTTGGAACAAAACAGTAATGACACAAAAACTTCCTTCTCCTAGATTTAGATACTGCCTTTTGAAAAGCATTAGATTTATAGGTACCTTCACCTTCTTTTACAAACGTGGATTCATAGCCAAGACCAGTTTTAGTTTGACATCCCAATTTTAAAACCTCTTCAAGTTTAGCTTTTCCAGAGTTCAACTTTTTAAAAGTCCCATTCACTTTTTCAAGTTCAGCTTTGGTTTTCTCAAGTTCAATTTCACATTTGGTGAGCATGACCTCGAGTTTGGCTATGGAATCCTTTTGGTTGTCATTTTCAATGGAAACTCTCACAAAATTATATTTTAAAGAAGAAATTTCAGTTGAAAGTTTCTCATTGACCTTTTCAAAAACATCAAGTTTTTCAATACGTTTTTGTCAATTGGCGAAAAGATCAGTGTATGCCTCATGAAGTTCCTCAAAATTACCATCTCAATCCTCTTCATCCTCTGGTTTTTCAGAAATAGAAGAATTAAAGCATTTGAACCCAAAGTCAGAGGGTGCGATCTCCAGTATGACTACATCTGAAGTAAGATCATAATGATGTTCGTGATTTTGAGATGAGATTTCCATGACTACTAGGTTTATAGTCTCATCTTCATCTTCGCTGTCACTAAGGGTCGCACATAAGCTCATCCCCTTTTTCTTTAGAGTATTGGCGCACTCACTAGCAAAGTGACCAAAGCCTTTACAAGCTTTATATTGAACATAATCAAATTTCCTTTTTGAAAAACTTCTAGGCTGTTTAAAAATAGTTCCTGTATCCTCCTTAGAATTTTCAAAAGTTGATGTGTTTTGGCTTCTGATGGAAACTTGTACTCTTTTTTGTTCCTTAAAAATGAAGTAAACCTTTTGGTGAGTAAAGTCACATCTTCAATTTTCAAATTAGATTTCTCTATTTCTTTAGAGATTTCTACAATCTCTTTAGAAACTTTGAAGGCACTGAAAAGAGCATCAGTGTTTTGGTCAAATTTCAACAAGTGTTCCAAGTGACAAGAAAAATGACTAAATTTATATGAATCAAGGTACAATGATTATTAAGTTGAATAGAAATGGACACAAGTTGTTTGTTGACTAGGGAAAGCCCTTGAACAACTTGTTCGCCGGCATAAAACCCCGGGAGGTTTTGGTACCTTCCTTGACCAAAAGTTTACTAAAAATTGAGAGAATTACAGAGCTATGAGAGTATAGAAGGGAGCTTAAGCTAGTGAAAGACGTGTGTGTAAAATATAGTGTTCTATCCCTTTTATACCTCAAATAACGGCTAATTTTACAAAGAAAATAATGGGCCTAAAATCTCGGGAGATAGGTTGATCCGGTTGAGATATCTTCGCCATTTTGTTGATGGAGGGGATAACGATCTGTTGCTGGAGAAACGTCTTTGAATTGGTCTTCGATTTGCTTTTGCCACGTTCCCTGAAAAATAGGATTAACGTAACAACGGTTCAACCTGCAGTAGATAAAGATGTAATAGAACAACTCAAGTTGTTAGTACCAAGTTGTTATATGCAAGTTGAAACATGTTGACTGAAAATGTAGAGCCTAACAATTGCCCCCAAACTTTTTGAATTTTAATATGCAGAATATAAAGAGACAAAAAGATTTAAAAAGTTTGCCAAAAACGGAGGTGAAGTACGGCGATTTTTAAATGAAAAGGTTTTGATGGGACAGTTTAAGTAACTTTCCAAAGCAAAAGCCATGATGGTTTTGACTCCTAACCGCTGCCAACTTCTCTTTTAATAAATAAGACTCCTTTCCAACTCTCTCTTTCATAGAATCAAAAGGGTTGCTTTCAAAGAGATTTTCGAGAGGAAGAACCAAGGAAGGAGATCAGAGAGAGAATCAAGTAGGAACCTCCGGTGAGTTTTTCATTTTCTTTTCACTTTCCTCTCGATTTCTTGCTTAAGTTGTAAAATGGGGAAGAAGAAGGTGGCGAATATAATCGAGAGCGATGAGGGTTTGCACGAGGGTTTCTTAACCCAAAATATGTTGAAAAATCCAGACAAGGAAAAATGTC
The DNA here is from genome assembly GCA_022495995.1 of Adenophora triphylla var. japonica. NCBI lineage: Eukaryota > Viridiplantae > Streptophyta > Magnoliopsida > Asterales > Campanulaceae > Adenophora > Adenophora triphylla. Next base: position 79,804 of record JAFEMH010003082.1, read on the forward strand.
GATTCCCGTGGCCAACTTAGAAATTATTAAGAGAAACCATGCAATGTCGTATGATACCGAGCTTTTCACCCATCCCGACTTAACCTCGAATGCTATTCCCCCGATTGGGTGTGCTTTCCCGAATATCCCGTTGTCATTGGCCTAAAATTTCCATTCCCAAGGTTAATTACTAGGTTTTTTGTTTCTTCAAAACTTAACTATGCCCAAATCATGCCACAAGGTTGGAGATGCCTTCAAACCCTAGTTAGTTTAAGTGCGGAAACGAGTTGGAAGTCGGTTTAGAGGAGTTTGCTTACAAATGAGTTTAGGGATTTGGCCTAGGGAGATTTGGATTTAGGGTTAAGGCGGTGGATGGAGGGGATAACGATCTGTTCTTTGGAGAAACGTCTTTGAATTGGTCTTCGATTTGCTTTAGCCACGTTCCACTGAAAAATAGGATTAACATAACAACGGTTCAACTGCGGTAGATCAAGATGTAATAGAACAACTCAAGTTGTTAGTACCAAACATGTTGATTTGAAAATGTAGAGCCCGGCCAATCGGCAAGAGCAATACCATCGGCCTTATGTTCTTTGTTGAATTGACATATTCATTTCGAGCATGGTCAGAATACCCACAAGAGTATATAATCCCATAATCATGGTGTCATGTGCTTCTTCAACAGCAGCAATTTTGATGTTAAATTTTTCAGTTACAGTTCTCAAAATTTTACTTATCAACCTTGCATTTGATATAGACTCACCTAGGGAGAGACATTCATTAGATATTTCCCTTAATTTCTCTGAATAGCTTTTAATGTCTTCAATCTCATTCATTCTCAAGTTTTCAAACTTGGTCATGAGAATTCTAAACCTAGTATTCTTTACACTATCATCACATTCACATTGACCTTTCAAAATATCCCAAGCTATTTTTGCTATATTCTGATTAATTACTAGGCGAAACATGTGTTCATCAGCATGACTTGATATAGAACCTAGAGCTCTAGAATTATAATTAGCAAGGGTAATTTCTGTAGTCTAGTCTTCCTCAGGTTTAAGTTTGTAGGATTTTTCAGAGGTTTCACCCACTACATCCTTATTTTCAACCTTAGGAGGAGACCATGGGACAATAATACTAAGCCACACCCTCTCCTCAATTGCTTCGATGTAAAGACGCATCTTAGCTTTCCATAGAGCATAGTTTGTACCATCTCAAACAGGAGGACGATATTGACCCACATGACCATCCATAATGACTACTCTTTACGGATCTCACTCGGTGTAATCGAGTAAAGCTCGATACCAATTGAAAGAAATTGAGTACTTAGGATTGACAATAGAACACAAAAAGAACTGGTGTGAGTCCCGATGTGATAGCACCGGCACTAGTACCAGAATTAAAGCGGCGGAAAAAATAGATTTAAACAAAGAAGAACACGAATTTAAACACTCATCTCCATCAACATCTTTGTAGACAATAAAAGACTTCTCTTTATTAAATCAAACTAGTGTAACTCTGTGCGATGCACGGATAGCTATTAACACATATTGACGAAAATTCATACAAATATAACAGAAATAGAAATGTGTTGTGTACATTGTAAAACACTTTTTGAACACTATAATATTAGTATAAATATCGGATTGAAGGTCACTAAAATAAATATATATTTAAGGCATAGTTAGTTTGTACGAAGCGCGTTTTATACGTAAATTCCCGTTCTATTAAATAATAATCACATTTGACATCCATTTTTCAATGCTATGGAATTGAACACATATTTTTTATGTAAAACATATTTATTATGTATTGAACGTGATATGTGCGTAATTTGCCCACAGTGTCACTTAGTTTCGACAACGATTGGGAAAACGTAATAAATCTACTAATTATACGTCTCCAAATCTTTATCTTCAACTGCAATTCTGAACTCTTGAATCTAGTGATTCTTCAAACAAACAAATTACATGAAATAAAATTTTCAAGTATCATCAATTTTTATTTTTGAGAAGTTATTTTGTTCTTAAATCGTATTCAACTTCTACATCCCCGTTTGATTTTTACATATCTCTTTAATGTTATTGTTATATAATCATGTTTTTTTTATATCGCAAGTAATTAAATTTAACATTAGGAAAAATTATTTCACTATCAAATAAATAAATGCTCCCTTCGTCCCATTTTAAACTTACTTTTTTAATAATAAAAGGTGTCCCATTTTAAGTTTTAAAAAAGTAAAAAAGTAAAAATGAAATTTTTTTAATATTTTTATATTTAATGGTCTTATAAGTCATGCTCACAACAACTATTCACTAATTACTTTATATCCAACTTTTTATACTTTATAATAAAACCATTCATCTATTTAATATCCTAACCAATTTTTTAACGTTTAAAATAGGACAAAAGTTGAAGAAAAAATTATTAATATTTCTATTTAAAAATGCAATTTTTTCCCTTTATTTCCTTATAAATGTAGAGATTAATAATATGACATAGAAAAATAAGAAAATACAATAAACTATAAACAAATAAGTATATAATAATATATAAATATTATCAATATTTAAAATTTATTATAAAAGAAGATGAATACTATGCGAGTTCGGGTTAAATGGGACGGTTCGAGCTAATCTCAAATCCACCCCAATCCCACCCGATTTAAAAGAAAATATTTCCAAACTCTTTTCATTAGAAGCGGATTAATGCGGGTTTAGGAGGGATTAAAAAATTTTATCAACCCATTTTTTACTTACATAATTCTTTAAATATGGCAATATAGCAATATCAAGTTAAAGCACATACTAACACTGTTTTCCTAGAATTGGGCCTGAAAAAGTAATTTGATTATTCTACTTCAAAAAGTTTAGTTACTTGAGACGGAAAATATATATTTCCCTTCTAGTTAAAGCACATAAAAATGCAATTTTTGGCAAAAAAAAAAAGTAGTATTATTTTTTGGTGATTTATTTTGAGTTGAAAGTAATATTCATTTTTGAAATGAAGAAAATAATTTTTTTGTATAATGACATTTTTTAAAGTTGACTTGAGACGGAAAATATAATTTTCCCTTCTAGTTTTATTTATTTTAGTTTTCATTATTACTTTTTGATTCAAAATGAATAACCCATAGATAATACAACATTTTTTATCCAAAAAAATGATCATTATTCCCTTCATCCCAATAAATATTTTAAAAACTAATACTACTTCATTCGCCTCTACAATTAATGTTTGTAATGTTAGTGCATTCGTCTCAAAATATGATATTATTTTTTTAGGGGAATAACGTAGTATTATTTTTTTTAAAATGTTCATTAAGCCAAAGGAATCAATGTTAATTTTTCTTTGACATATAAAAAAAATTCTATTTTGTAAGAAAAAAATAACTTCAATTCAAAAATGAATATTACGTTCGTCCCATAATGAATACTACTTTCTATATCAAAAGAAAATTGCTTCCTTTGCCTCAAGGAATCTACTTGTCTCAAAAAATAGTTATTATTTTTTGACACACGAAGACACAAACATTATAAAGAGTAATTCGGCTAAAAAAATAAAATACCATCTTCATTCCAATGAATATTTTATAAAATATTACTTAAGTTGTTTAAAAAAGTAATGTCATATTTTGAAACGAAGGCACTAATATTACAATATTTAAAAAATGAATATTACTTTCGATTCGAAATGATTAACACAAAAATAAGACTACATTTTTTTTCCAAAAAAAATGAACATTATTTCCTTCAACCCAATGATTATTTTAAAAAATAATACTACTTCATTCGCCTCTGCATTTATTGTTTGTAATGTAAGTGTCTTCGTCCTCAAAATATTACATTAATTTTTTAGACGAATAAAATAGTATTATTTTTAAAATGTTTATTGAGACGAAAGAAGCAATGTTCATTTTTTTTTGACATATAAAAAAATTCTACTTTTTAAGAAAAAAAATTCCTTCAATTCAAAAATGAATATTACTTTCATCCCATAATTAATACTACTTTCTATATCAAAAAAAAAAAAAATTCCTTCATTTGCCTCAATGAATTGACTTGTCTAAAAAATTAATATTTATTTTATGACACGAAGACACAAACATTATAAACATTAATTTTTACAAAATAATATTACTTCGGGTAAAAAAATAAATTAATATATTTGTCCCAAGGAATATTTTATACAATATTACTTAATATGTGTAAAAAATTAATGTCAAATTTTGAAACGAAGGAACTAACATTACAAATAATAATTTATATTTAAAAAGTAAAATTATGATTATTATTATCATCATTTATAATAAAAAAATATACTTCACACTTAATTAATTTTAAAAAAAAAGATATTGAAAAATTAAAAAGAAAAATAAAGAAAGGATAATAAAGAAATTTATATTTAAAAAAGAGTGTTTTTTTTTGTGTCCAAATTAAATGACATTAGTCTCTAATTAAAGAGGAAAAAAAATTATGAATTTTGGTGTAAAAATATTTAATTTTTTTTTTTTTATAAAATAATTGAGGTCGAAAAAAGGGGATGAAAAATAAAAATCTGAAAATAAACCATCCAATCAGATTGTGCCATGTGTCGCTTAAAAAAAAAAAAGAAAACCTGTCACGCGTACACGCGCCTTTGTTGGCGCGTGTGACACACGCGCCCAGTCCAAGCGTAACACGTGTCTCAGCCGCTTGTTAATTGCAATTTTGCCACCGCGTGAAATTATGAAATTATCCCTGATTTGGGCGGGATTTTGACAATCCTGTTATTATATATAGATAGATATGAATCAGTTACACGAACATGTACAAAGAGAAGAACAAAATAATCAAAATAATCTCTCACACTAAAACTCTCTTTTGTTCTTTAAAACTCTAGAGATTTTAAACATAAAAATCGTGAGTTGTATTGAGACTTGTGGCTGCAATTTATAGTGAAAGAAGTCCTTTATTGTAGGTGGTAATTTGCTTGAGAAGATCTTTCACAATTAGACTTCTACCTTCCTTAGTCAATCAAAGCAATCCTTTCTTATCATGGACTCTTTCCTTGTGTAAGAGATACCTACAAAATAACCAAAGATACACTAAAATAAGGAAACTAATTATTAGGTTAGTCCATAAATAATAACAACTAAATAAAATAAAAAAGATATTTACGAATATTTTCTAAAAATAAGAAAAATACAAATCATAATAATTAAAAATCATCCTTTCTAAAAACGTGTAGAACACTCACACTTACAATGTCCTATTCTATTACTTTCTCTTCCTTATACTCTTGAGTAACATAGTCTCATTTTTTAGGTGCTCAACTTAATTGTTTGAACGACATTTTATAAAAATTACAGTCTTTAGAATTTCATAAAGTTCTTTGTTAAAGTACTAGCATCTCCCTTAGAAGAAAGAATATTTATAATTTTTGATATTATTCTATCAATATTACAGTCTTTAGAATTTCATAAGGATTATCAATTTTTAATAAAAACTTGTTTAAAGTTCAATTGAATTTAGCACTAAAAATAAATTTAGATTATCTTTTCGATACGAGAGGGTAAGAAAATTAAAATATATTCTTCTATTCCAAAATAATTATCTAAATATTTTCGTCTAGTTTTAATTCATTTATCTTTTGAGGGTTGATTAAGAAATTTAATACATTTTAAAAAATATTTATAATTTTTTTGTTTACTCAAATGTTACTCTTCTATTGTAATAGAGAGACTAATATTATATTTAAACTTGTCATATGCACTTGAAATATTAATTATAGTATGAATTGATAATATTTTCTTCTTAATTTTAAATATGTATGAACTAAAATATATGTAGTGCTTATATCGTTTCTGAATGAACTAGTTAGTAACATGTCGATATTCGATGAAACATAATAAATTTGACTAACAAAACTAAAATATAAGCTACATGTTTGTATCTGAATTGAATGTAAACAATAAATTCTAAATTGTAATTTTGGAAGAGGGGATTAAGTTTTAAGACATCATTGGCGAATGCATTGTTGAAATGCATAAATGAGTCAATTTGCTTGAATCATGTGCTTGTGAGTCGATGTGAAAATATTTAGCATAACATTTCACGTAAGGGCAAATCTAAGGGTATAAAATAATTATACAAAATGATAAATATAAAATGAATTGACAATATTTTATTGGTTGGATCGATTGTACACCCGCACACTCTAATTGAACACACCAATATAATTTTGATACATCATTTTGTAAACCAAATATTTTGGAGTAGGTCTGCTGAGAAACGCGTTTCTCCATAACTATGGAGAAACGCGTTTTTAATAGCCAGAAGCTATACGTTTGATAGCCAGAAGAAAATTTCTGGATATCAGTCTCAAAGGGTTCTGGATATCCAGAAGCTTTGGAACGGATATCCAGAAGCCTTTGGGCGGATATCCAAAAAAAATAGATTTGAAGCCAAATCCAAGGCCAAGACCAGAAATTGCTTATTGAAGGTTTCTGGATATCCGTAGAACCTTCAAATGTATATCCAGAAACCATCAAATGAATATCCGTAAACATTTTGAAAGTTTACGGATATTCATTTTGAAGGTTTCGGATATCCGTAAACCTTCAAACGTATATATCAGAAATCATCAAATGAATATCTAGAAACATTTTGAAAGTTTCTGGATATCATTTTGAAGGTTTCTGGATATCACTTTCATAAGCTTCTGGATATCCTTTCAAAGGGTTCTGGATATCCAGAACCTTTGAGACTGATATCCAGAAGTAACCATGGGACAAGATCATGGCCAATACAAAAAGTTTCTGGACATCCTTTCAAAAGGTTCTGGATACCCGTAACCCGTTTCTCCATAACTTACGGAGCGCGTTTCTCCCTAGATTTTACGAATATTTTGACATTATTTTGTAACTTTATGATTACCCTTCTCGTAATAATTAACATTATAATAAGCATCATTCCATGATTACTATAATATCCATTATTAAGCATTACAGTATATCATAATTTACACTACTAATCACAGTGCTACATAGTAAAAACATCATATGGTATCTATGTTAATAAAAATATTTTTGAATTAGCTTTTTAAAATGACATTTGAAATAAAATTGACATTTATATTTATCTAGACCGCGAAGGAAGAAGCATTATGAGAGGAGTGCATCTTTGAAAGGCGCATCTTTTCTAAGGATTGAGAAAGAATGCGTAGTGACATATTTGTAAATAACGAGAACTTTGTGCACAATAGCATTTTTGTAAATAATTTAAACTTCCCACGCATTAGGAATCATGATCGTGACTAATTTCATGACTAACAAACTTTATAAGTATCAACCTTAAATGTTTGTGGATATCAATATTAAAAGTTTGTGGATATAAATCAACAAATACTATCACTTACCATCATTTAACACTTAATCTATAAAACCTTCAAAGACCCGTTTGAGAGCCTAAATGACTTCATTTGAGTTTTAACCCATATTTACGGGGCAAAGCCACATGACTTTTGTATGTCTCGATATTTACTTCATGCATAAAACCTTCTGTATATCAATCGCAAAGGTTTTTGATATCTAGAATCCGAGATATGTACCTATTTCATCCCCAATCTATACTCACTTTGTCATTTTCGTCCTGATTTTATTATTTTTTTTTTCCCCCATAACCTCGTGATTTTTTGTTGACGTCGTCCTTTCATCAATTTTCCGTCAATTTCTCCGTTAAATATGCTTATATGGCATAGTGACATCATTAAATTGCTGAGTTGGCCTTACAAATCCATAATGTTGGCTGAGGTGAAAATATTAGGGGAGGAAAGTGTAAAATAATAAACTAAAGACCTTTAATTTATTTTTCATAGATATAGGGTTAAAATTAAACATTTATCATTTATATTAAATTCTCAAACCCTAACCCAGATCTAGTTGGAAACCCCCTACCCCCCTCTCTCTCTCTCTCTCTCTCTCTCTCTCTCTCTCTCTCTCTCTCTCTCTCTCTCTCTCTCTCTCTCTCTCTCTCTCTCTCTCTCTCTCTCTCTCTCTTTTCCCCCACTTTAGAAAGCCGAAATCCATCCTATTTAGCCCAAACTCTGAAATGGGGCACCCACCTAAACCCACCACCACACTCCATCCCAATCCTCACCGTTGACACTTTCGACCCATCTTCCCTCCGCCGTCTCGCTTCACAAACTAAGCTCATCCTTAATCGTGTCGGCCCATTTCGCCTCTACGAGGAGCCTGTAGTGTAGTAGCTGTGTGTGTCGATTCCGATTACGATGACCTTGACATTTGTGGGGAGGCGGAGTTTATGGAAAGAATGGAGGCTATATATCATGATAAAGTTGTGGAAAAGGGGGACATTGGTGATTTCGGCTTGTGGGTTTCATTCAGTTCCGGTTGAATTAGGGGTTGATAGCCGTCGTTAATGTCGCCACCATCGGCTCCGAATCGAAGTGGGGCATTTTCTCCACCTCTATTGTCGAACCCAGATCTACAAACGAAGAGAAATAGAAAAGAAGGCAATGTAAAAATTGTTTGTTTTGATTTTTGGTTGCTCTTTTTTATCATGGTGGTGATGCAAATTTGGTGAAATTTTTGTTGTTTTGATGATTTGATGGTGGGGAGGGAGTGGTGGCAGTGGTGGAAATAGTGTGGGGCATTGAAGAAGGTGGTGGTGTAAAAATAAGCTAATATTGTTGGATTTTTATTTTTTTTTATTTATAAATGGGGATAACAATAATGATGGATGCAGAAATTTTAAATAAAATATATTACAAAAATTTATAGAGAAAATATTAATGGATTTTTTTTAATCATTTTAATAATAGAGAAATTATTAAATAAAAATTTGAAGCAATATCATATTTTAATAACACACAAAAAAAAAAAAACAGCAAAACAAACTTATTTTTTTCTAAAAAAACATATTTTTTAAACATTTTTATTCAAAAAAGAAACATTAATTGTTATTTAAAAGGGATCAATATTTTCATATTGTACAAATTAACCCCTATATTTCCATGTCAGCTTCAATTATATGTCTACTAAGCAACAATTGTTCCAAATAAGCGATTTGATGATGTATGCATGCCAAATATGTATCATTTAACGGAGGAATGTACGGAGGATTGGCAAAAGGACGAAAAAAAAAAACAATGTTAAGGGGGAAAATGAAAAAAATAATACAATTAGAACGAAAACGAAAAATTGACTATATGTTGGGGGACGAAATAGGTACTTATCTCTCCATAATCCTTTAAGATTGATATTTAGAAGGTTTGTTACGCGTTGGGTTGATGACCAACAAACCTTCTGGCTTCTGTATATCAAGATCAAAGAGTTATGGATATTCTGAACATTTGAGGTCAATATCCAAAATATTTATTTACCATGATCTTTCAAATGTGTTTTTTAATTCATATCTAAAGTGCTTTAATATTGATATCTAGAAACATGTAATGTTGATATCTTATAAGCATTAATATGTTACATAGCAGGCTTTAATATTGTTATCCTCCTTTGAGCTTGATATGCAGAATGTTTGTTGATCATGAATGCAATTCACGCCAAACCTTCTGTGTATCATCTCAAATGTTATGCATATCCAACCCAGAACCATTTTAGCTTGATATCCAAAAGATTTGTTGGACATCATCCATCACGTACAAAGTTTTACTTATTTACGAAAATGTCACCGCACACGAATTTTCACTTATTTATAAAAATGTCACTGCATATTTAAAAATACATCTTTTCTAATTATTAGAAAAAAAAAATGCGTTTCTCTCTAGATTTTGTGTTACAAGAGTGAGCGGATGAAAATTCCTTATGTGTCAGTGTCGGCCCGCCAGCTTTTGAAAGGAAAATTAAGGAATAAATCGTCCTCTAGTAAGTGTCGGTGTCGGCCCGCCAGCTTTGAAAGGAAAATTTAGGAATAAATCGTCCTCTGTGCTCTGCTCAAGTGAGTCGGTAACTTCAATAATGGAGTCGGTAACTTCAATAATGGTACTTGCTCTATATAAGTATCAAATTAAATTTTAATACATGTTGGTCACTATTTGCAAAGGTATCAAATTGTTATCTCTAAATAATAGATATTAAATAAAATAAAATGGAAAATGCACCAAAACAAAAGCATTTTGTTCTAGTACATGGTGCCTGCCATGGAGCTTGGTGCTGGTTCAAGCTCAAACCCCTCCTCGAGTCCGCCGGGCACCGTGTCACCGCTATTGACCTATCAGCATCCGACACCAATTCTAGAAAAATGGAAGAGATAACGACTGTTTACGACTAGAGTTTGCCGTTGATTGAATTCTTGGAAGCGATTCCGGCCGGCGAGAAGGTGATACTTGTTGGGCACAGCCAAGGCGGCTTGAACGTGGCATTAGCGATGGAGATGTATCCGTACAAGGTTACTGTTGCTGTCTTCCTAACTGCATCCATGCCTGACATCGCACATCCTCAGTCCTATGTTATAGATAAGGTAACATCTCCACATTTGTTATTAATTGGTTTAATCACAATTACTAGAAGCATATTCTCTCGAGTAGGTATCCGGAGAAACGCGTTTCTCCATAAGTTATGGAGAAACGTGTTTTTTCAGAACTTACAAAATGATATCCAGAAACTTACAAAATGATATCCAGAAACTTACAAAAATTTCTGAATATCCTTTCAAAAGGTTCTTCTTATCCAGAAACTTACAAAATAATATCCACTTCAAAATGACCAAACTGAGGAGGAAGAGATATCAAAACCAAGTGAACATGTAAATCTTCCGAAATGTCTAACTTAAGTGCCCTTAGTTTTGTTGAAAGATGAAACATCTCAAGGATGTACTCCCTTAAGTTTCCATTACCCTTGTACCGCATGGAAACAAGTTTCCTCAAGCAAGCACTTGTTTCCGACTTATCGCTTTTTGCAAAGCGTTGTTCAAGGGTATCCAGAAAACCCTTAGCATCAACGTCCTCGAAAACACTGTTCAAGAATGTTTCCGGGACAGCATTTTTCATGATCATTAGACTCACGCGGTTTGAACGGTTCCACTTCTCTATACTCAAGCGATCTTCTTGAGTGCTTTTATCAGTAAGAGGAGTAGGACTTGGTTCTCTTAAAGCGAGATCAATGTCCATACAACCCAATATCATAGTAATTTTGTTTTTCCAAGTTTTAAAGTTCGTCCCATATAGCATCGAAACGTTATTCATCGCAGTAGTAATTGAAGAAGCATTAATTAAATCTGAATGGGTAAGAACAAGAATGAAACAAAACATGTATAAGTAACTACATGTAAGAAGTGATTAATTATATAAAATGAATCCATCTGTAAGACAAATAAATATGACCTCAAAACTAATTTTTGGATTGTGAGTTGACTCAAATATAATTATCTTTGGGTAATCAAGAAATTGAACTATGTTTTAATCAAACACTTAATCTTCCTTTGGGCCGACTTAAGTATTTTATCAAACAACTGATGTTCTATAGACTTGTTACCCAATGAATGTATAATTTTAGTCAAATAAAAGAGCTTCTTTGGAAAATTCAATTTATTCACATATTAAAGTATACATTCATCACTTAATAAATTCGGGTCTAAATATCGTAAATCACTTTGGTAACAATATTATTTAAAATTAATGAAGTTTATTAAGTATATAATTAATCACAATGAAAGGAAAAATTTGAAAAGATGTATGTTTTTGCTCAAAATTATATACTGAATCTGCAGGTGCATCTCCGAGTCATATATTCTTGCACGGCTGTGCAAGTCCTATTCCAGAAACCAAATTTTATTATTCAGGTAGTGCACGGCCGAGCAAATGGAATGACACGACCGAGCATTCCTTTCCAGAAATATTTCAATGTTGCACGGCCGAGTCAAGGAATGATGCACGGGCGAGCATAATAAACGACACGGCACAGCAGCCTTGTCCAAAAATTTTCATCACTTGGTATAATGGTGCACGGCCGTGCAATTCATAACACACGGCCGTGTAACATGAACAGACTTGCAAGAACCATTGCACCCTTTTACGAATTTCATGTCTTTTGAGAAAAAACTTCAATCCTTTTTAAGATTTTAAACTTGGTTATAGTTATTAACACTCTATAAACGAATTAGAGTGGTTAATTAACACCAAAACACAATGGATTGATCATTATCTAGAATCAAAGTAAGGCAATAATCATGCAAGTAGATCCATACTGTAGTGCGGCAAACATCGCTCGGTTGTGTATTGGGATAATCTTGCTTGATATATTTTCTTTCTTATCGATTTTTAGACTTTATAAATGTTCAATAACATCAAAACATAAAGAATTCAATATAAAATGAAGCAAAATATGATATAATGAATTCATTCTTAATAAAGAACACAACCAGGCTCTGTTACCATTTGTTGGAACACTTCTATTCCGTTAATCCCTTTGCATACTCAGTTCTTTGAATAAGAATGATAAAAGAGAAAGAAAGCGGAAGCGTATACCTGATGGATCCATCTTTATGCCTTGATGTTCTTGAAGGCGGGAAGAAGAAGAAGAAATGAGTAGGAGACGAAGTCTTCTAAATGATGAATGCCTTCACTTTTTTTTTTTTTTACAACGAGGAATACAATTCAATGAGAAAAGAATACAAGAAGTCAACGAGGCATACCTCGGATAAAAATCAAGAAAACCAAAGAAGCTCTAGAACTCTATCCTATAAGAAGGATACATAGTATATAAAATACGATAAACTGCAAGCTTAACTCTAGAAATGATATCCCCCGGGGAGACAACATCACCATCAAAAATGATACTATTACGAGCCTTCCAAATGTCATTAACCACCACGGAAAAAGCAAGCAAAACAGCCTTTGATCTCAAAGACTTACCAAATACCGAAAAATAGGAAAAACGTTTTCAGAAAAACATTTTATTTTATGGCAAACAAACGAAGCCTAATTGTGAATAAACCAATTAATAACAAATGTGGAGATGTTACCTTATCTATAACATAGGACTGAGGTTGTGCGGTGTCAGGCATGAATGCAGTTAGGAAGACAGCAACAGTAACCTTGTACGGATACATCTCCATCGTTAATGCCACGTTCAAGCCGCCTAGGCTGTGCCCAACAAGTATCACCTTCTCGCCGCCCGGAATCGCTTCCAAGAATTCAATCAACGGCAAACTGTAGTCGTAAATAGTCGTTATCTCTTCCATTTTTCTAGTATTAGTGCCGGAGGCCGATAGGTCAAGAGTGGTGATACGGTGGCGGGCTGACTCGAGGAGGGGTTTGTGTTAGAACATGGATTGCAAAATGTGTATACTTAATAAATATACATAAACATGTAGACGTACATGTATAAGTCATAAATATAATGTTGTATAAAGTATGAAAATATAATCAATGTGTAGAATTCCTAAGGATTACCTATTTTTTATTCTCATATTAGCTTAGGAATTCTACACATTGATTATATTTTCATACTTTATACAACATTATATTTATGACTTATACATGTACGTCTACATGTTTATGTATATTTATTAAGTATACACATTTTGCAATTCATGTTCTAACACAAACCCCTCCTCGAGTCAGCCCGCCACCGTATCACCACTCTTGACCTATCGGCCTCCGGCACTAATACTAGAAAAATGGAAGAGATAACGACTATTTACGACTACAGTTTGTCGTTGATTGAATTCTTGGAAGCGATTCCGGGCGGCGAGAAGGTGATACTTGTTGGGCACAGCCTAGGCGGCTTGAACGTGGCATTAACGATGGAGATGTATCCGTACAAGGTTACTGTTGCTGTCTTCCTAACTGCATTCATGCCTGACACCGCACAACCTCAGTCCTATGTTATAGATAAGGTAACATCTCCACATTTGTTATTAATTGGTTTATTCACAATTAGGCTTCGTTTGTTTGCCATAAAATAAAATGTTTTTCTGAAAACGTTTTTCCCATTTTTCGGTATTTGGTAAGCACCGAAAAATGGGGAAAATGTTTTTCGGAAAATATTTTCCCCCATTTCTCCGTAAAATGACTTACGAAATTTTCCTAAATAAAACATTTTTCGAAAAATGGTAACACTCTCAAACACCTAACTTTTCATACAACTTCCACGTTACCCACCCCACTCACCACCACCACCCACTGCCCCCCCCCACCACCCCACCCCCAACCCACTCACCACCACCCCTGCCCCCTTCTGGTAAAATAAAATTTTAATTATTTAAAATTTATTTTTAACAACTTCCACCCCACTCCACTCACCACCACCACCCTGCCCCGGCCCTCAACCCCCCCCACCCACCCCACTCCACTCACCACCACCACCCTGCCCCCCACCTCACTCAAATTATCTCAAATTGTGTTTTAATCGAAAAATATTTTCATTGAAAACATGAAATTTTTTCCGGAAAATATTTTCCGGAACCAAATAGCCGAAACATTTTTATCTCATTTTCTGAAAAATTTTTTTACAGGAATTTCATTTTCCAGAAAATATTTTACAGAAAATCATTTTCCGCAAGTTATTTTACGGCAAACAAACGGAGCCTTACTAGAAGCATATTCTCTCCCTCCCACAAAAATATTTAAAATTAAATGGACATATTTTCTCTCATTTTAAAACAAATTTCACTTATTTACAAAAATAATCACTGTACATTTTACAAACACGTTTTTCTTATTTATTTATTTATTTTAGCATAAATTAATATGAGCCATTTCTTTCTTATTGGGAATTAATGTGCTTAGCCCCAAATTCTAAGTAGTTATACTTAGGTGGTGTTTGATTTTTTTCAAGTTTTAAGTGATGAAATCTGATTTCACGTTTGAATTTTGCTAAACTGATAATAGTTAGCTCCTGAATACTAATTTCTAAATTAATCAAGTTGTTTGAATATTCATCTGAATTTACATCTGAAACTAAGGTTACGACATTTAATAAATTAGAGAAATGGGATTAATATATGGTTGTTGATCTAGTGTGTGGGTTTGATATTTTCTGAATTACCAGTTTATATGGAAGAGATATATACGTAAAAAAAATCAATTAAAAGACAAATAAGTGTTAGTATTATATTTGAAAATTAAGTAGAAAATAAGAGACATTCAGGTCTGAATGAAAAAAAAAACAGTGTAAATTGTTTATTTCTGATACATCAACTCATTAAGATCCGAATGAATAAGAGATGAAAATGAAAAATAAATGAGACATTAAATGCAAGAGTGTAGTCCGTTCAACCAAATCTACATTAAATATTACTGGAAATTTAAAAATAATTGTGCAATAGCTTGTACTTTTTCTCCAATGATTGAAATTTAAATTGGACACCAGGTTATTGGAAATTTTGGAAAATGACAAGCGGACAATGCCGAAAATAATAACGCATTTTGTTGCTTTGCTCCCTTGTTGATATTAAACCAGACTGACTGACTATCGGAAGAAGCATCCCGAATTAGTGAATAGGACTGATGCAGTTAGGAATTTTGGCCCACATTTGGATATTACATAAAAAATATGTTTGTTTGCTTTTTTTTTTTTTTAATAAAAAATTGTGTTTTTTATTAATAAATATTTTAATTTTTTATAACTATAGCACTTGAAAGTGTTAGAAATTGTAATTAATGGAATTTGAACTCTGACTTGAGCTCTTTGGCCAAAAAATAATTGTAGTTTTTAGTGAGAAATAAAAGATATTATTCAAAAATAAACGTTTAATTTTAGCTTTTAGTGAGGTTTTTTTTTAAGATTTAAGTGTTTTTTTTTAGTAGCGTAAGCATTTATATCATACACTCCCTCCGTCCCACCTTAGTGTAGACTAAAGTGGTGGGCACAATAACTAAGAAATATTATTAAGATAATGAAAATGTGTGGTAGAAAATGAAGAGAGAGAATGAGTGGAGTGAATAGTAGGTTGGTTGAATAAATTGTATGGTGGAAAATGAAGAGAGAGAATGAGTGGGTGGAGTAGGGAAAATAAAAAATAATAAAAAACTTTCTAATTTTGACAGTCTATACTAAGGTGAGACGGACGAAAAAGGAAAGAAGTCTACACTAAGGTGGGACGGAGGGAGTAAGTGTTTTTTTTTTAATGAAACCAACATTATATTAATCACAAAATTACAAGGATATGAGTGGGCTCCCACAGGTATTGTAGACTCAACCCAAGCATCCTAGTAGCTACTCGAGTTAAACTATCAACCATTACACTGACATTTTGAAGTACACAAGAAAAGTTAAAAGAAGGATGACAAATGAAGGTCGAGGTCGACTGAATATTTGAGGTCGACCTAACTTTGGGCCTAGCCCGTCACTTTTATTCCGTTCAGTTGCCCCCAACTTTCTGTGTTGACTTTGTCGACCAGGAAGTTATGAAAAATTTATGCGATGTTGTACGGAGCTCGCTATTGGATGACCGTCTGAATAAGTGTAGGTCATTCTCGAACATTGACTTCGGGCAGCTGGATGCGTTGTTTAATGCGTCGTAATTTCAGTTATAATGGTACGGTTCTGTCAACTAGACATCCGTCTTGGGAACCGCTGCAGAACATTAACTGACAAATTGAATGATCATGTCCCCTACCCTTTCCAATTTAGGTAAGGAAAAGGAGGCATTTAAAAGGAAGAATCCCTTTCCTTTTCGAACTTTACAATCCTCTAGCAAACAAATACTACAACAAGAACAAAAAAAAGGATTTTGATTTTCTGGCGCAATCCATCCTTCCGTTCCACCATTGTGATTCGTTTCTTCTCAATTAGACAAGGTACCCATCAATTTCTCTCCTTTTTGGTTTAGTTTTAAGCTTTACCCATTATTCCTCCATGGCTAGTACCTTTGGCTTCGAGCTAGGTGTTAGGTATGGGTACAACTCCATAAACCTAAGTATTTATAAGAGGCTAGAGGGTACATGGAGGGAATTGACCAGAGATGAGTGCATTACCATTCTAGATAGGTGGAGCTTATTTTATGGAGAGGTAGGGTTCCCAGCGGGTGAGAGTATGGGGGATTTTGAGGCGGATGATCCACGAATTATTCGTTTCCGTCTCTTCAATAAACTTATAGACCACCTCATAATTTTTTACATCAAATCCAACAAACCTCCCTTTCCTAGAGAGAGATTAGCATTCCCATAGGAATCTAGGTCGCCTTAGATAGTTCAGAACATACTTCAACTAGGTCTTATTCCCCTATTTTTGTGTCTTCTGTAGATATGGCAGCTCAGCAAACTATCGCTTCTACATCGTCGAGCTCCTCATCAGGAAACATCGTGGACAAATTTTGCTCGACCGTGGTTTCAGGTCGCAATGAGAGAGGTTATGTGGGCTCCCAAGAAGGCCATAGGGAGGAAGAACTCTAAATCTCGTACCAACATCCTTCACGACTTCTTTGAGGTCCCCAAAGAGGACTTCCATCTAAGCCATTATACCGAAAGGCAAAGGAAGGCCCAGTCTTGGATATACTGGGGTTTTAGTTGAACCCATGTGGCCTTTTACTATGGCCAGTTCGAGGTCGGCCTACGCCTTCCTCTAGATCCCTTCATATGTGAGTTCTTGGAGTGTATGGCCGCTGTTCCCATGCAGTTGGGTGCCAATACCGTGAGGGTACTGGTTTGCTTTGCCATGGTCTGTAGGTTCGTGGGATATGAGCCTTGCATGCATGTATTTATGAGGTTTTTCAAAATAGTTCAAAATGACAAGACCTTCGGGATAAGTACGTCGACCAAAGCTAAGGCCCATAAGCTATTCACCAACTTACCCGACAAAGTTTCAGGATGGAATAGCCACATGATTCTTGGGTCGAACAAAGATTTCTTCATCCATACAAGGATGATGCTGGGAGGAGATGGGGAGGTAGCCCCCCTAGTGCAAATAATTTGAAGCCTTAGATATCCAGATTGGGTAATTCATGATATATAGGGAGAGGTTTGAGTCCCAATACCACTATTGGAAAAATAAGTTGGGCCACTACAGAGGCCTAACCCTTTATGGCGATTAAGTACGTTTACATTTCTCAATAAATTTTCCGTCATTTTACTCGTATACTCCTTTGCTAACTGTTTTTCTTTGATCGTGCAGTCCTTACTCCCGAGCAAGAAGCAAACATGAATCGGATTGTCGATCTCGGAGATAGAAGGAGAAACAAGAAGGCATATGGAGCTGCCAATGCCAGAGCCAGCCGGAGAAAGAGGCTGAAGACAGGAATGCTTTGCTTTCCATGAGAAGGAGCGGGGATGGTTTCCATTGATGGGTCTGGGCCAGTGGAGCCCATCGAGCAAGCTCCCCAAGTGCAGGTCATTGAGGGTGAGGGGGAGGTCGATATGTCGATCGAGCTTGAGTCGGGTTTAGAGCCCAGATAAGGTTTAGCTGGGGTAGACCCCCACAATATTCTGGACTTGGAGCTCGACGACGAGTCAGAAGATGCTGATGATGACCTTCCCCTTAATCGACTGAGAAAAAGGTTCCGTGTCGACCTGGGACTGGAAGAAGCTAGAACTTTCCGATCAGCGGGCTCCACTTTGAGCCACCCTCCACCTAAAGTTCCCTCCTCCAAATGCACCGAGGAAGTGAAAGACTTGGTGGAGAGGCTGAGTGATGTCCCTTACCTCACTGGTTTAATAGCTTATGCCGCCAGTATCCCGACCTGGGATTGGGGCAAATAATTGTGAGGTGGGCCGCGAACATAGACCTGCTATCCCAGTTTGTAGAGGAGGGGTTCACTCCAGAGGAATAACATGATAGGTTCAGCCTCCTGGCTTTCGAGGTAACACTTCTATTTTTCTTAATTTTTCCTTTTCTATTTGGTCGTCGTGTTTTTGATAGCTGTTATACTGACCATCTCCCTTTATCCATGCAGTTTCTTGCTTTGACAGAGCAGGCTAGGTACAGTTGGAGAGCTGCAATTGAGAAGTTGAAGATAGCCTCAACTAAATACTCGAGGAAGGCTAGGGATGCTACCAAGCTGAGGGAGAAGCTGGTGGACTCTGACTCCCAATGTCGAGCTCTCCACGCCTCCCACTTCAATGCTGGAAAGGAGCGGGATGAGGCATTAGCTGATCTGAAGGTGGCAAGGGAGCGGCCAGCTCCTCTTCAAGCTCAGGTGGAATCTATGGCTCCTGCTAAGGCTACTTTGGAGTAAGAGGTGGTGCTGGCCTGCTAGGAGAAGGCAAAAGCTGAAGGCCAAGTTGAGCAGTTATCGGGCCTGGTCCATGATCGGACAAGGATAATGGAGCAAATGATAAACGAACATCAGGCAGCTCAGCTCCGGTGGGAAGAAGAGGCCCAAGCAAGGGAGAGGGCGGCCGTCGAGCTGTTTAGAAATTGTGATGAGTGCTACAATATCATAGTATTTCCGAGCTAGGGACTTCTATGATATTGGACGCCAACATATGGCTCGCCCTTGTAGATCCCACTGTCGAGCTACCTATTGAGAAATTGGTCGAATTGGCCCATGCTGAAAGGTATGATGAGGTAGCTCGGGCTGGTGAAGCTAAGGATGAGGATGAAGAAGTCACTCAGGACCATGTCTTTGAGGAGGCTGAGCACAAAGAGCAGCAGCATGAGCCCAAGAAGCCCTATAATGATCAAGAAGATTAATCTTTTATTCTTAATTTAGTTTTGTAATGAACAAGTTTTAAACTCTTTATTTATTTATTTTTAGTCATCAATGCCTAGGCCCCGTTTGGAATGCATTTTAACTTATAGCATCAGTATTTTGATTTTGTGCAAGTTCTGGCCCGCTTTTGGGGGACTTGCTATTTTAATACTAGTTGACTTTTGAATCATTTTGCTTTGATCCATGTTTCTATCTATTTTGTCGAACTAGATTAATTAGGAGATCGGTCAAAGTCTTAGTCAGGCAATTGGCTATAACGAAGCTGACTAAGGTTTTAGTCGATCTTTCTTGAGAACAAGGCTGACCCAAGACGGTGTTTATGATTTCTATCCGACTAACCGTAAGGGGAGTGAAGCTTTCAGGGACCCTTTCAGTCGCGCTTGTCCTATTATTCCCTTGTCGATGTTTGCTTGTCCCCCCTTTGTCGACTTACCAACTTTAGAATGTTTGGAGCCTTTGTCCTTTTTTCTTTCCGTTCGTTCCTCAGCTACGGCCACATCTTAGGCCCTGTCAAACAACTCCTTCCTCGTGGTTGCCCTCCGGACCTGGAGCTCATAATCCAGATCGGGAGAGGACACTCCATTACTAAAGCAGTTAATGACCTCCCTATCTGTATGGTCTTCCTCAATATGGTCGACCAACTCTTTGAATCTGGTGAAGTAACTCATAGTACTCTCCGTTTTACCCTGAGTCATGTTGTTTAGGTCAGTGATTGTTTTCTTACGAGCTTCCGCTGTAGAAAACTGCCCTAGGAACTTCCTCCTCATATAGCTGCATGAAGTGATGTAACCAGTGAATAGACCATGAAACCAAGTCATTGATTCACCTATGAAGGTGATGATTAATGCCTTTCATGGCACGTCATCCTCAGAAGAGACAAAACACATGGTGGCCTCAAAGTGATGCATGTGATTCAAGGCATTGGTCGTGCATGAATACTTTTTCAACATTGGCAACTTGAACCCTGCAGACGGGCCTTTGTCGAGCATGTCTTTGGCCAAAGGTTGAAGAGTACAGTCATTTCGTTCGGCCTTCCCATTGGTTGCTTTCCTATCTACCTCCATATCATCCAATCTTCGTTTTAAGTTGAGAAGCTCCCTAACATCTAGTTCGCTTCTTTGATGGGAGATACAGTTAGACTTTTGTCTCTCCTCCCGGTGGGGTTCTCTGTCTCTCATTCCATGGGGGAGTCATTTTTCTCCTTTCCTGATGGGGAAACGACCTCTCTGCCCTTTGTGGTGACCTGCGCTGAGCCCTTTCAGCTTCGAGCTGCATCCTCTGAGCTGAGTCAGCCTCTTGTTCCCTTTGCTGGTTGAGCCTATCCCTTAGGTCGCCAGCCCGGTCTACAAAAATGTGGATGGGGGGAGGCATTTCATTACTCCTTTCTTCACCGGACGGTCTAGGACCTTTGTTAGCCCGTCTATGAGAAGTGAGCGACGGAGCTACCATTTGTGATCTTCTGTCGTCCTTTTTAGGAGACTCGGGTAGCTCAAGTAACTCATTTTGTTACTCAAGTAAGCTCTGTAACAATCTAGCTCGCTCTAGCAAAATCTTTTTCCTACTAAGGTGAGAAGCTGAGTAAAGCAAATTTGGTTGGTTTCAAAGAGGTAGTACTCACTCTGTCCTAATAAATGTCGCATTTTTTCATTTGGTTGGTTTCAAATTAAATATTGTGTTTCTAAACAAGAAAATTAAGTGCGTAAAGCAAATTTCTTTAAAAATAAATATTTTTTTTAGACTGAGGGAGAACTCATTTTTATTTTTGATAAAAATAAAAATGAACAATTTTGAACAAGGAGAAAACATATACTACCTCCCTTCCCCTCCCTCCCTTCCAAAATGATATTCCTACTTTTTTTCGTTACTACTAATGAACTTTGAACGATAATTTTAGATTGATTTTATTATACAAATAAAAATCTAAAACTTACTATTGAAAATATTGTTGATGGTATATTAATAAAAAAATTATATTTTTATTTGTATGATTAAATCAATATAAAGTTAATATTCAAATTTCGTTCGTAATAATGATAAAACAAAATGAAATGAAGGGGGGGTGCATCAAGCCTATAATTTACTAGTCACAAACTTAGCAAACAAATTGTTTGTTATGCAGGACCTTTCACTAGGGACCATATTGATAAGGACTGGTTCGTCATTTTCGGAAGACTTGTCAAAGGGTTATAAGTTTTCAGCGGAAGGGTATGGATCAGTTAAGCGAGTTTTTATTGTGTGTGATGAAGACCTAGTGATACCGAAAGAGTTTCAGCTATGGATGGTAGAGAACAAACCTGTAAATGAGGTGAAAGAGATTAAGGGTTCGGATCACATGCCAATGTTTTCTAAGCTAGAAGAACTATGACATTGCCTACTTGATGTTGCCAATAACTATTCTTAGGTGGCTCTACTTGTTAAGCACTTCCATCTTCTTCATTTATCATTTTATCTTATACTCGGGCTGTTTAATAATGTTAAAACCTGGCAGAGAAAACGATAAACAATCACACGCCACGAACACAAGATTTATGTATTTTGTCAAATTGGCTACGTTAATGAATGGATGGAGAGAATATTATTATCTTATAAAAACACAGATTACAATCTATAATATAGTCTGCAATTGAATTTTTGGATCATGCATATGTTAAAGAATATGGGAGTATTTATACTACCTATTTCTAACACTGTAAGGTTTTCCCAAAACACTGCTGCTGCTAATCGGCCCGGCCCAACAGAAACCCTAGTGGCACGATCGTTCTCTTTAATCTGCACGCCCTTGCAAACACATTTTGCACGGGCGTGCTTGCAACCTTGCACGGGTGAGTTAGCAGTGCCCAACAAAGTTCCTAGACAGACCATTTGCACGACCTTGCATGCAATAGTCACATGAATGACTTCGATTTTGCTTGTTTAATTCACTAAGCTAACAATATTGGAACTTGTTAACGGGAACGGATTTCATGAAGATATCAACAGGATTGTCTGCAACACACATTTTCTTCACCTTTATCTGCATCTCACTCTTCAAAAAAATGATACCTCACATCAATGTGCTTGTTTCTCTCATGATGAGAACTTGATCCTTGCTTGGACATATTGTACTAAGATTGTCGCAATATATTATAGCATTTTCATGGTATAACTCAAGGTCGATGATCAACTCCTTCAACCATATTCCTTCTTTATCAACTTCTGTTAATTTCATATACTCTGATTCTGTAGTGGATAACCTCACTTAGATTGGTAAATAGTTTTTCAATTGACAACTGGCCACTAAGAGTAAACACATATCCGACCATAGATCTCCTCATGTCAACATCCCTAGAGTAGTATGAATAAGAGAAACCCTCTAGTGCACATTATGTCCCACCTTCATAAATGAGACCAACATTAGATGTACTCCTAAGGTACCAAAATATCCTCTCCACTTTTTGCCAATGTTATTTATCAGGATCCCCCATGAACCTACTAACAAAAAAAAATAAAAATTAACAACATTGCATGAAGGGAAACAAATTGTCTCACTCATCAAAATTGCCAAATTACTCCCACTATTTCCATTTGAGTATTGAGAAACACGCAAAAGATATTTATCAAGGTAGAAAAAATTGATACCTTTGCTAATATCTTATCAAATTTTGATAGCATTTTTTCATTGTTTGAGTTGCTAATACCTCCATATATACTGTGTCCGGTTAGATCGGACAGCCGTTTCACGATCAAAAATTGCCGGTACACGGTTTGATGAAAATACCGACTGGAATAGGACCGCCGACTAAAGGTTCACGGTCCCGATTCCCGGTTTGCCGGTACGGTACGGTTTGCCGTTTTTTGATAGTGTTTGTTTTTTTAACCAAAAGATATTTTGAATTTTTTTCTAGTTTTTTTTATGTGAAAAAATAAAATGAATTGAAATATTCTATATATACACCCAAAATCATTTTTCAATTTGTTTTTACTACTCACTATTCAATTTTCGAAAGGAGACAAAGGCTTAAAAAAAAAGAGACAAGACTTAGACAAGTGACACCCTCTTACACAAGTAAATAACATAATACACACACGTCAAACACACACATATGTTACACACTGTCTGACTTTCACACATAATTTGCATGCACACACAGTAAAAAGGGTAATATTTTTTTGAAAATGGGCCGGTCGAACCGCCTGTTATAACCTTCAGTTTGAACTCCCGGTTGATACTCTCGGATCGTATTCGAACCTTGAACCGCCGGTCCACAGTTTAACCGGTTTGACGATTTAGCAGTTTGGCCGTTTCCACTGTTTTAAATCGACGGTCTGAATCGGACCGTGGTGAATCTACCTCCATATGGATATCAAAATTTACATTGATACTAACTGTTGGAGTTGCTTTTAGAAGTGTGACATTTGATACTAATTTGAGTATATCAAACTAATTTTGACCGTGACATTTGATACTAATTTGAGTATATAAAATTAATTTTGATCGTACATTGTTTTTAGGGATATGAGGTCTGTACGATCAAATTGTACAATAACTTATTCCCATTTGAATATCGCGTATTTAGAATTTAATTGAGAAAATTTTGAATATTTTGCTCAACACATATATTTCATCTACTCATTTATCTCGTTTACGTTTACAATCGTCAATTGATCTCGTGTAATCTTATACAATTCGACTGCACCGCTGCTGTAATGTAAATAAGATTCCCTACTATATTTGTCTCGTTAATTTAATACTGGTGCACATGCGCGCTACAGCAGCAGGAGCTGTTCCCATTCCTATATAAACTAGTCTAGCTACCATCAATAAGATCACACACACAATACTCTCTTAACAAGCTCTTTCTTAACAAGGCAAAAAAAAAATGGAAAATGCACCAAAACAAAAGCATTTTGTTCTAGTACATGGTGGCGGCCATGGAGCTTGGTGCTGGTTCAAGCTCAAACTGTTGGAACACTTCTATTCCATTAATTCCTATGCATACTCAGTTCTTTGAATAAGAATGATAAAAGAGAAAGGAAGCGGAAGCGTATACCTGATGGATCCATCTTTATGCCTTGATGTCCTTGAAGGTTGGAATAAGAAGAAGAAATGAGTAGGAGACAAAGTCTTCTAAATAAATGATGAATGCCTTCACTTTATTCTCATATTATGGAGAGAGAATTAATAAATTTTGTGTGTGTCCTTAGGCTGATGGAAAGCCTTGTATATATAGGAACTTAAAAGGCACTTCATTTAGGGACCACACCCTTTCATTTGAAGTAGCAAATAGGTTATCTTTTGTCCATCATAAATAGGTAATCCTTAGCTCGGGAATTCTACACATTGATTATATTTCTATACTTTATACAAAATTATATTTATGACTTATACGTGTACGTCTACATGTTTACATATATTTATTAAGTATACACATTTTGCAACCCATGTTCTAACAATCTCCCACTTGGATTGCCCAAACATGTGTTTGTACTTAGATCTAGATGAACTTTTGTTATTGTTAGAATACAATACTGCAGCCCGATTGTCACAATATAACTTGAGCGGTCTTTCAATACCATTGACAATTCGCAGTCCTTCAATAAATTTACGCAGCCATATAGCTTGTTTGGATGCTTCGTAACAAGCAACTCGGCTTCCATGGTAGAGGAAGTCACAAGTGTTTGCTTGGCACTTCTCCAAGATATTGCTCCACCAGCTAACGTGAAGACATAACCAGATGTCGACTTTCGACTATCTTGACATCCAGCAAAGTCAGAATCGAAATACCTCAATGATCTCAAGATGATCCGACTTTGAATATGTAAGCATATAGTCCTTAGTGTTTTGTAGATATCTCATCACTCTTTTGGCTGCAACCCAATGTTCTCTCCCCGAATTGCTTTGGTATCGACCAAGCATTCCAACAATAAATGCAAGGTCTGGACGAGTACAAACTTGTGCATACATTAAGCTTCCTACTGCTGATACATAAGAGATATTTTTCATATACGTGGATTCAAAATTATTTTTAGGATATTGCTTTAAACTGAATTTATATCCTTTAGAGACAGGAGTGTCATGTGGTTTACAATTTTTCATGCCAAACCTTTGTAATACCTTTTCTATATAGCCCTTTTGTGATAATCCAAAATACCTCATGAACAATCACGATGAATTTGGATTCCTAATACAAAAGATGCCTCACCGAGATCTTTCATTTCGAATTTGTTATAAAGAAATTTCTTGGTTTCCTTAAGAAGGTATTTATCATTACTGGCAAGTAATATGTCATCCACATATAAGACCAAAATTATAAATTTACTCCCATTGTACTTATGATACACACAATCTTCAGCAAGATTCGTTTCAAAACCAAATGAAAGAATTACTTGATTGAATTTAAGTACCAATGACGAGATGCTTGCTTGAGCCCATAAATGAATTTCTTAAGCTTGCAAACTAATTGATTAGTTTGATCTAAATCAGTCACCATTTCTAATTTCTTCATATAGATAGTTTCCTCAATGTCTCTATTGAGAAAAGCTGTCTTTACATCCATTTGATGAAGTTCAAGATCAAAATGTGCTACAAGTGTCATAATGATCCTAAAAGAGTTTTTAGAAGATACCGGTGAAAATGTTTCTTTATAATCAATGCACTCCTTTTGAGTGAATCCCTTAGCAACAAGATGAGCTTTATATCTTTCCACATTACCACGTGAATCCATTTTGGTCTTAAAGATCCATTTACATCCTATGGGTTTCACGTTTTTAGGTAATGGAACAAGATCTCAAACGTCATTGTCTTTCATAGATTTCAACTCTTCATTTATGGCATCAATCCATTTACGAGAATTTGGACTATTAATGGCTTCATGGAATGTGAGCGGTTCATCTCCCACTAAGTCCAAGAATTTCTCATTCTCGGCAAGATACACATCATAATCTGCCGGAATCGCACTTTTTCTTACTCCATTAGATCTTCTTAAGGGCACCGGTTCTACATGATTTTGAGGTTGTTGAATTTGATCTTCATTAACAACATTTTCATGTTGTTCAATAGGAGGTTCTATATCTTTTTGAATTATATGTTCTTGTTAAATGTCAGGTATAAGTACTTGATTTTCAATGGGAATTATGGGAAGATGTATAGAAATGAAATCCTCTTCCTCCTCAAATTCAAAAATATTCCTAATTTCCCCTCCAAATTCAACATCCTCAAAGAACCTAACATTTCCCGTCTAAAAAAATGTTCTAGTTTTTGGATCATAAAATTTATACCCCCTAGATCTTTCGGTATACCCTACAAAGTAACTACTAACAGTCTTAGCGTCCAGTTTGCCCTCATTAGGCCTATAAGGCCTAGCTTCTGTTGGACAACCCCATACATGAAAATGATTTAGGGACGGTTTCTTACTTGTTCATAATTCATAAGGGGTTTTGTCGGTATCCTTTGAAGGAGCTCTGTTGAGAATGTAAGCTGCGATTTTTAATGCATCGCCCCATAATGAGTGAGGTAAAGAAGTACAAGAAATCATACTTCTTACCATATCCTTAAGGGTTCTATTATGTCTCTCCGCTACACCATTCATGCTAGGTTTGCCCGACATGGTGTAGTGAGGGACAATCCCACACTCTTCTAAATAGCGAGCAAAAGGACCCGGGCGTTGTTCTCCCGAATCGTCATTCCGTCCGTAGTATTCACCACCACGATCGGATCTAACGTTCTTAATAGTCTTTCCAAGTTGAATTTCAACTTCGGCTTTAAAAGACTTGAAAACGTCCAAAGATTGAGACTTTTCATGAAGCAAATAAATGTATCCATAACGAGAGTAATCATCTATGAACGTAATGAAATATTATTGACCATTCCTTGAAGGAGTGGTGAATGGTCCACAAATATCCATATGAATAAGTTCTAAGACGTTTGATGTTCTCAAGGATTCTTTCCCTTTAGTGTTTGTAAACTTTCCTTTAATGCATTCAATACAAAAGTTTTTATCCGGAATGTCAAGTTTGTTTAAGATTCCTTCTGATACAAGCTTATCAATTCTCCTTTTGGAGATATGACCCAAACGCCTATGCCATAAGGTATAAGATTTTTCACTTGACAATTTTCGTTTAATGTCTTTAGTTTTGGTTTCATTAAAATGGGACTCGTTAAATGACTTGACTGTGTCAAGTAAATATAGATTATCGCTATATGATAAAGTACTAGTACCAAAAACTTTTGAATTGAAACAAATATCACATTTATTATTACCAAATGAACAGGAATAACCTTCCCTGTCCAATACTGTGATTGAAATCAAATTTCGCCTAAAGGATGGTACAATAAATGTATTATTTAATACAAAATAATATCCGATACTTAACAATAATCTAAACGTCCCGATGCCTATAACTTCAATCGGCTTCCTAGCTCCCATATAGATGTATTTTTCATCATCGCTAGGGCTTCGGTAATTCAGGCAACCCTGCATAGATACACTAATGTGAGTTGTTGCACCAGAATCCAACCACCATGTATATGTAGGAATTGAAACCAAATTTGTCTCAGTACAAACAAGGCCAAATGACATACCTTTCTTAACACGCCAAGCATGATAATTAGGGCAGTCGTTCTTCATGTGAGTAGGGTCCTTGCAAAAGAAGCACTTCTTGAGCTTTTGACCATTGGACGATCCCTTATGCTTCTTGTTTGCAATCGCAATCTCTTTCCCTTTTCTCTTAATCCCACGAGAAGAGGTAGATGCTAAGTGAGCACTTTCAGGCTTTAGTTGTTTCATCCTCTCTTCCTCTTGTGTCACATGTGAAATTAATTCATTCATGTTCCACTTGTCCTTTTGACAATTATAGGTCACTTCAAAATGACCAAACTGAGGAGGAAGAGATATCAAAACCAAGTGCACATGTAAATCTTCCGAAATGTCTAACTTAAGTGCCCTTTGTTTTGTTGAAAGATGAAACATCTCAAGGATGTACTCCCTTAAGTTTCCGTTACCCTTGTACCGCATGGAAACAACTTTCCTCAAGCAAGCACTTGTTTTCGACTTATCGCTTTTTGCAAAGCCTTGTTCAAGGGTATCCAGAAAACCCTTAGCATCAACGTCCTCGGGAACACTGTTCAAGAATGTTTCCGGGACGGCATTTTTCATGATCATTAGACTCACGCGGTTTGAACGGTTCCACTTCTCTATACTCAAGCGATCTTCTTGAGTGCTTTTATCAGTAAGAGGAGTGGGACTTGGTTCTCTTAAAGAGAGATCAATGTCCATACAGTCCAATATCATAGTAATTTTGTTTTTCCAAGTTTTAAAGTTCGTCCCATTTAGCATCGAAATGTTATTCATCGCAGTAGTAATTGAAGAAGCATTAATTAAATCTGAATGTGTAAGAACAAGAATGAAACAAAACATGTATAAGTAACTACACGTAAGAAGTGATTAATTATATAAAATGAATCCATCTATAAGACAAATAAATATGACCTCAAAACTAATTTTTGGATTGCGAGTTGACTCAAATATAATTATCTTTGGGTAACCAAGAAATTGAACTATGTTTTAATCAAACACTTAATCTTCCTTTGGGCCGACTTAAGTATTTTATCAAACAACTGATGTTCTATAGCTTTGTTACCCAATGAATGTATAATTTTAGTCAAATAAAAGAGCTTCTTTGGAAAATTCAATTTATTCACATATTAAAGTATACATTCATCACATAATAAATTCGGATCTAAATATCGTAAATCACTTTGGTAACAATATTATTTAAAATTAATGAAGTTTATTAAGTATATAATTAATCACAATGAAAGGAAAAATTTGAAAAGATGTATGCTTTTGCTCAAAATTAAATACTGAATCTGCAGGTGCATCTCCGAGTCATATATTCTTGCAGGGCTGTGCAAGTCCTATTCCAGAAACCAAATTTTATTATTCAGGTAGTGCACGGCCGAGCGAATGGAATGACATGACCGAGCATTCCTTTCCCAAAATATTTCAATGTTGCACGGCCGAGTCAAGGAATGATGCACGGGCGAGCATAATAAACGACACGGCCGAGCAGCCTTGTCCAAAAATTTTCATCACTTGGTATAATGGTGCACGGCCGTGCAATTCATAACACACGGCCGTGTAACATGAACAGACTTGCAAGAACCATTGCACCCTTTTACGAATTTCATGTCTTTTGAGAAAAAACTTCAATCCTTTTTCAGATTTTAAACTTGGTTATAGTTATTAACACTCTATTAAACGAATTAGAGTGATTAATTAACACCAAAACATAATGGATTGATCATTATCTAGAATCAAAGTAAGGCAATAATCATGCAAGTAGATCCACACTGTAGTGCGGCAAACATCGCTCGGTCGTGTATTGGGATAATCTTGCTTGAAATATTGTCTTTCTTATCGATTTTTAGACTTGATAAATGTTCAATAACATCAAAACATAATGAATTCAACATAAAATGAAGCAAAATATGATATAATGAATTCATTCTTAATCAAGAACACAACCAGGCTCTGTTACCATTTGTTGAAACACTTCTATTCCGTTAATCCCTTTGCATACTCAGTTCTTTGAATAAGAATGATAAAAGAGAAAGGAAGCGGAAGCGTATACCAGATGGATCCATCTTTATGCCTTGATGTTCTTGAAGGCGGGAAGAAGAAGAAGAAATGAGTAGGAGACGAAGTCTTCTAAATGATGAATGCCTTCACTTTATTCTCAGATTATGGAGAGAGAATTAATGAATTTTGTGTGTCCTTAGGCTGTTGGAAAGCCTTGTATATATAGGAACTTAAAAGGCACTTCATTTAGGGACCACAACCTTTCATATGAAGTAGCAAATAGGTTACCTTTTGTCCATCATAAATAGGTAATACTTAGCTTAGGAATTCTACACATTGATTATATTTCCATACTTTATACAACATTATATTTATGACTTATACATGTACGTCTACATGTTTACGTATATTTATTAAGTATACACATTTTGCAATCCATGTTCTTACATAAACCCCTCCTCGAGTTAGCCGGCCACCGTATCACCACTCTTGACCTATCGGCCTCCGGCACCAATACTAGAAAAATGGAAGAGATAACGACTATTTACGACTACAGTTTGCCGTTGATTGAATTCTTGGAAGCGATTCTGGGCGGCGAGAAGGTGATACTTGTTGGGCTCAGCCTAGGCGGCTTGAACGTGGCATTAGCGATGGAGATGTATACGTACAAGGTTACTGTTGCTGTCTTCCAAACTGCATTCATGCCTGACACCGCACAACCTCAGTCCTATGTTATAGATAAGGTAACATCTCCACATTTGTTATTAATTGGTTTATTCACAATTAGGCTTCGTTTGTTTGCCATAAAATAAAATGTTTTTCTGAAAACGTTTTTTCCATTTTTTGGTGTTTGGTAAGCACCGTAAAATGGGGAAAATATTTTTCGGGAAATATTTTCCCCCTTTTCGCCGTAAACACGAATTTTTCCTAAATAAAACATTTTTCGAAAAATGGTAACACTCTCAAACACCTAACTTTTCATACACCTCCCACGTTAACCACCCCACTCACCACCACCACCACCCACTGCCCCCCACCACCTCACCCCCAACCCACTCACCACCACCCCCACCCCTGCCCCCTTCTGGTAAAATAAATTTTAATTATTTAAAAATTATTTTTAACAACTTCCACCCCACTCCACTCACCACCACCACCCTGTCCCCCCACCCCCCGTCGGGTCAATTTTTTTTTTAATAATTAAGAATTTATTTTTAACAACTCCCCACCCCACTCCACTTCACTCACCACCACCACCCAAGCCCTCAACCCCCCACCCACCCCACTCCACTCACCACCACCACCCCGCCCCCCACCCCACTCAAATTATCTCAAATTGTGTTTTAATCGAAAAATATTTTCATTGAACACAAGAAATTTTTTCCGAAAAATATTTTCCGGAACCAAACAGCCGAAAACATTTTTATCTCATTTTCCGAAAAAACATTTTACAGGAATTTCATTTTCCAGAAAATATTTTACAGAAAATTATTTTCCGCAAGTTATTTTACGGCAAACAAACGGAGCCTTACTAGAAGCATATTCTCTCCCTCCCACAATAATATTTAAAATTAAATGGACATATTTTCTCTCATTTTAAAACAAATATCACTTATTTACAAAAATAATCACTGTACATTTTACAAACACGTTTTTCTTATTTATTTATTTATTTATTTATTTTAGCTTAAATTAATATGAGCAATTTCTTTCTTATTGGGAATTAATGTGCTTAGCCCCAAATTCTTAGTAGTTATACTTAGGTGGCGTTTGATTTTTTTCATGTTTTAAGTGATGAAATCTGATTTCACGTTTGAATTTTGCTGAACTGATAATAGTTAGCGCCTGAATACTAATTTCTAAATTAATCAAGTTGTTTGAATATTCATCTGAATTTACATCTGAAACTAAGGTTACGACATTTAATAAATTAGAGAAATGGGATTAATATATTGTTGTTGATCTAGTGTATGGGTTTGATATTTTCTGAATTACCAGTTTATATGGAAGAGATATATATGTAAAAAAAATCAATTAAAAGACAAATAAGTGTTAGTATTATATCTGAAAATTAAGTAGAAAATAAGAGGCATTCAGATCTGAATGGAAAAAAAAAGTGTAAATTGTGTTATTTCTGATACGTCAACTCATTAAGATCCGAATGAATAAGAGATGAAAATGAAAAATAAATGAGACATTAAATGCAAGAGTGTAGTCCGTTCAACCAAATCTACATTAAATATTACTGGAAATTTAAAAATAACACAAAATCTAGGGAGAAACGTGTTTCTCCATCATTTACGGAGAAACGGGTTTTTTTCACACACAAAAACACAGACACGGCCACAGACTTACTCTCTCTAAAACTCACCCTCTCTCTAGACGCAAATCGTCTTCTTCCTCACCAATACCTCTCCGGCCAAGCCCACCACCTAGCTCTTCCTCTCCCCAAAAAACCAATCGACGGCGACCCAAACACCAGGCGCAACTGAATGGAACATCTCGTCGCCGGAGATCAATTCACCCACCAAACCTCAGGTAAGGTCGGACTCAATTAAATTTAGAGAATAGACCCCTAGAAATTCTCTAGCGTTTTAACAGAAGGCTGCAATTGGTCCAACTAAACAATCGAACGGTATCAATTCCACGAAATAGCAGTATATAAAGAAAATAATTGCCCAAGGTTTACAGTTTATCTCATCTGCCAGGGTTCGTCTTTCCTTTTCCAACAAACACGGTGAGTTCAGATGGGCAATAGCAGTTTGTTTTGAAGTTCAGTGATTCGGGTTTGGATATGTTGGGTGAATTTGGTTCTAATGAGATTGATTTTTGAGTGAATTTTGAAATTCTGGATATCAACATTCAATATTCTGGATATCCAGAACCTTTTGAAAGGATATCCAGAACCTTTTGAAAGGATATCCAGAAATTTATTAAATGTTTCTGGATATCATTTTGTAAGTTTCTGGATATCAATTATAAAGCTTCTGGATATCCAGAACTCTTTGAAAGGATATCCAACCTTATGTAAGTGATATCCGTAAATTTAAAATTGGCTTCCTGGATATAAGTTTTAAGGTTTTGGATATCCATATTCAATGCCTCGATATCCAGAACCTTTGTGAAAGTGATATCCAGATCGTAAATTTGGTCTTGGCCTTCGATTTGGTCTCAAATCTTTTTCTGATATCCGTCCCAAAGCTTCCTGATATCAATCCTAAAGCCTTCTGATATCCGTAAAACCCGTTTCTCCATAACTTGCCAGTAAAACACGTTTCTCCCTAGACCTACTCTAAAAATAATTGTGCAATAGCTTGTCCTTTTTCTCCAATTATTGAAATTTAAATTGGACACAAGGTTATTGGAAATTTTGGAAAATGACAAGAGGACAATGCCGAAAATAATAACGCATTTTGTTGCTTTGCTCCCTTGTTGATATTAAACCAGACTGACTGACTATCGGAAGAAGCATCCAGAATTAGTGAATAGGACTGATGCAGTTAGGAATTTTGGCCCACATTTGGATATTACTTAAAAAATATGTTTGTTTGTTTTTTTTTAATAAAAAATTGTGTTTTTATTAATAAATATTTTAATTTTTTATAACGATAACACTTGAAAGTGTTAGAAATTGTAATTAATGGAATTTGAACTCTGACTTGAGCTCTTTGGCCAAAAAATAAATGTTCAATTGTAGTTTTTAGTGAGAAATAAAAGATATTATTCAAAAATAAACGTTTAATTTTAGCTTTTAGTGAGGTGTTTTTTTTTAAATTTAAGTGTTTTTTTTTAGTAGCGTAAGCATTTATATCATATAAGTGTTTTTTTTTTTAATGAAACCAACATTATATTAATCACAAAATTACAAGGATATGAGTGGGCTCCCACAAGTATTGTAGACTCAACCCAAGCATCCTAGTAGCTACTTGAGTTAAACTATCAACCATTACACTGACATTTTGAAGTACACAAGAAAAGTTAAAAGAAGGATGACAAATGAAGGTGTTCATACATAAACTTGCAATGCTATCAAATAGACTAATATAATTATAAAGTCATGGAACACCGATGATTTGGATTTTATAACCATTTTAATCTTTCATACATCACTTAACATTGTTTTGAGACGCACAAAAGCCTCTCCAAGCGTAGTTTGAAAATTGCCTTATATCGTCGACAATCACAAAATCCTTCCTAATCATGATAATCTAAGTCCTCTGGGCTGGCTACAAACCACCAAACAAGCTTTCTAAACAATGCCTGACTGAACAATTGAAGAGCGCAAAAATCCAACCACACACTTCTTGCCCAATGCATTAATTTGGCCATTTCATCCAAGTTATACTCCGTGAACCGTCTCATCGACTACCCCATCAAAATGAATTCATCATCTGCTTTAATTCCTCAGCGAGTGAAGCAGGGAGAAATCTGCCAACCAAATTAAGTATGTATAAATCGGAATTTGTGGTAAGATATTCGGGTCGAAAAGGATAACCGCTTCTTTATCGTGAAACAAAGTAAGATTAGCATTGGATAATTTTCTAGTTAATGACCCAAAACAAAAGCAAAATAACAAGGCTCTCAACAAGTAGAGAATGTAAAGGCTCTCAACTATGGAAAAAAGGCAACGGTACTCAACAAGGAGAGAACGCAAAAAAAAAAAAAAAAAAAAAAAAAAATGAACACCGATCACCAACATTCCTTTTTAATTATTTAAAAATCAAAGATGAAAATCATAAAACAAAGAACATAAATAACTCAAGTTGATGATGCAAGAAACTATCCAGATCAGCCTTAGTCAAGCTATAGGTTGATCTCCAGCTACCGTGACCTGAACCACGAACAAACGACTAGACGGGGTGGTCTACGACTAATACCCTTCGGCGTGATGATGAGATACGGTGTTATAAAATTTTATATAAACTGTATGGGAATAACTTGATCTCAAAATAGCCAAAAAGACATTAACTTTATACGTTGTATGTAGTCTGATATATATAGAAGCTATATGGGATAATAGGGAATCCCTTAAACCGTGGAGATAATGTAGGCATAGCGATCTCCGTGATTGTAGAAAACGGTTACAAATAGAGTCGTGGATAAATGCACGTGTTTGTAGGTCGAGGTCGCCTGAATATTCGAGGTCGACCTAACTTTGGGCCTAGCCCGTCACTTTTATTCCGTTCAGTTTCCCCCAACTTTCTGTGTTGACTTTGTCGACCAGGAAGTTATGAAAAATTTATGCGATGTTGTACGGAGCTCGCTATTGGATGACCGTCTGAATAAGTGTAGGTCATTCTCGAAAATTGACTTCGGGCAGCTGGATGCGTTGTTTAATGCGTCGTAATTTCAGTTATAATGGTACGGTTCTTTCAATTGGACATCCGTCTTGGGAACCGCTGCAGAACATTAACTGACAAATTGAATGGTCATGTCCCCTACCCTTTCCAATTGAGGTAAGGAAAAGGAGGCTTTTAAAAGGAAGAATCCCTATCCTTTTCGAACTTTACAATCATCTAGCAAACAAATACTACAACAAGAACAAAAGAAAGGATTTTGATTTTCTAGCGCAATCCATCCTTCCGTTCCTCCATTGTGATTCGTTTCTTCTCAATTAGACAAGGTACCCTTCAATTTCTCTCCTTTTAGGTTTATTTTTAAGCTTTACCCATTATTCCTCTATGGTTAGTACCTTTGGCTTCGAGCTAGGTGTTAGGTATGGGTACAACTCCATAAACCTAAGTATTTATAAGAGGCTAGAGGGTCCATGGAGGGAATTGACCAGAGATGAATGCATTACTATTCTAGATAGGTGGAGCTTATTTTATGGAGAGGTAGGGTTCCCAGCGGGTGAGAGTATGGGGGATTTTTAGGCGGATGATCCACGAATTATTCATTTTCGTCTCTTTAATAAACTTATAGACCACCTCATAATTTTTTACATCAAATCCAACAAACCTCCCTTTCCTAGAGAGAGATTAGCATTCCCAGGGGAATCTAGGTCTCCTTAGATAGTTCAGAACATACTTTAAATAGGTCTTATTCCCCTATTTTTGTGTATTCTTAGATATGGCAGCTCAGCAAACTTTCGCTTCTACCTCGTCAAGCTCCTCATCAGGCAACATCGTGGACAAATTTTGCTCGACCGTGGTTTCAGGTTGCAATGAGAGAGGTTATGTGGGCCCCCAAGAAGGCCATAGGGAGGAAGAACTCTAAATCTCATACCAACATCCTTCACGACTTCTTTGAGGTCCCCAAAGAGGACTTCCATCTAAGCCATTATACCGAAAGGCAAAGGAAGGCCCAGTCTTGGATGTACTGGGGTTTTAGTTGAACCCATGTGGCCTTTTACTATGGCCAGTTCGAGGTCGGCCTACGCCTTTCTCTAGATCCCTTCATATGTGAATTCTTGGAGTGTATGGCCGCTGTTCCCATGCAATTGGGCGCCAATACCGTGAGGGTACTGGTTTGCTTTGCCATGGTCTGTAGGTTCGTGGGATATGAGTCTTGCATGCATGTATTTATGAGGTTCTTCAAAATAGTTCAAAATGACAAGACCTTCGGGATAAGTACGTCGGCCAAAGCTAAGGCCCATAAGCTGTTCACTAACTTGCCCGACAAAGTTTCAGGATGGAATTGCCGCATGATTCTTGGGTCGAACAAAGATTTCTTCATCCATGCAAGGATGATGCTGGGAGGAGATGGGGAGGTAGCCCCCCTAGTGCCAATAATTTGAAGACTTAGATATCCAGATTGGGTAATTCATGATATATAGGGAGAGGTTTGAGTCCTAATGCCACTATTGGAAAAAGAAGTTGGACCACTACAGAGGCCTATCCCATTATGGCGGTTAAGTACGTTTACATTTCTCAATAAATTTTCTGTCATTTTACTCGTATACTCCTTTGCTAACTATTTTTCTTTGATCGTGTAGTCCTTACTCCCGAGCAAGAAGCAAACATGAATCGGATTGTCGATATCGGAGATAGAAGGAGAAACAAGAAGACATATGGAGCTACCAATGCCAGAGCCAGCCGGAGAAAGAGGCTGAAGACAGGAATGCTTTGCTTCCCACGAGAAGGAGTGGGGATGGTTCCCATTGATGGGTTTGGGCCAGTGGAGCCCATCGAGCAAGCTCCCCAAGTGCAGGTCATTGAGGGTGAGGGGGAGGTCGCTATGTCAATCGAGCTTGAGTCGGGTTCAGTGCCCAGACAAGGGTTAGCTGGGGTAGACCCCCACAATATTGTGGACTCTGAGCTCGATGACGGCGAGTCAGAAGATGCTGATGATAACCTTCCCCTTAATCGACTGAGAAAAAGGTTCCGTGTTGACCTGGGACTAGAAGAAGCTGGAACTTCCCGATCAGCGGGCTCCACTTCTAGCCATCCTCCACCTAAAGTTCCCTCCTCCAAATGCACCGAGGAAGTGAAAGACTTGGTGGAGAGGCTGAGTGATGTCCCTTCCCTCACTGGGTTAATAGCTTATGCCGCCAGTATCCCGACCTGGGATTGGGGCAAATAATTGTGAGGTGGGCCGCGAACATAGACCTGCTGTCCCAGCTTGTAGAGGAGGGGTTCACTCCAGAGGAATACCATGATAGGTTCGGCCTCCTGGCTTCCGAGGTAACACTTGCATTTTTCTTAATTTTTCCTTTTCTGTTTGGTCATCATGTTTTTGATAGCTGTTATACTGACCATCTCCCTTTATCGATGCAGTTTCTTGCTTTGACAGAGCATGCTAGGTACAGTTGGAGAGCTGCAATTGAGAAGTAGAAGATAGCCTCAACTAAATACTCGAGGAAGGCTAGGGCTGCTGCCGAGCTGAGGGAGAAGCTGGTGGACTCTAACTCCCAATGTCGAGCTCTCCACGCCTCCCACTTCAATGCTGGAAAGGAGCGGGATAAGGAATTAGCTGATCTGAAGGTGGCAAGGGAGCGGCTAGCTCCTCTTTAAGCTCAGGTGGAATCTCTAGCTCCTGCTAAGGCTACTTTGGAGTAAGAGGTAGTGCTGGCCTGCTAGGAGAAGGCAAAAGCTGAAGGCCAAGTTGAGCAGTTATCGGGCCTGGTCCAAGATCGGACAAGGATAATGGAGCAAATGATAAACGAACATCAAGTAGCTCAGCTCCGGT
This sequence comes from Adenophora triphylla var. japonica, assembly GCA_022495995.1. Taxonomy (NCBI): domain Eukaryota; kingdom Viridiplantae; phylum Streptophyta; class Magnoliopsida; order Asterales; family Campanulaceae; genus Adenophora; species Adenophora triphylla. The sequence goes on from JAFEMH010003082.1 coordinate 118,079, forward strand.
GGGAAGAAGAGGCCCAGGCAAGGGAGAGGGCGGCCGTCGAGCTGTTTAGAAATTGCGATGAGTGCTACAATATCATAGTATTTCTGAGCTAGGGACTTCTATGATGTTGGACGCCAACATATGGCTCGCCCTTGTAGATCCCACTGTCGAGCTACCTATTGAGAAATTGGTCGAATTGGCCCATGCTGAAAGGTATGATGAGGTAGCTCGGGCTAGTGAAGCTAAGGATGAGGATGAAGAAGTCACTCAGGACCATGTCTTTGAGGAGGCTGAGCACAAAGAGCAGCATCATGAGCCTGAGAAGCCAATTAATGATCAAGAAGATTAATCTTTTATTCTTAATTTAGTTTTGTAATGAACAAGGTTTAAACTCTTTATTTATTTGTTTTTAGTTGTCAATGCCTAGGCCCAGTTTGGAATGCATTTTAACTTATAGCATCAGTATTTTGAATTTGTGCAAGTTCTGGCCCGCTTTTGGGGGACTTGCTATTTTAATACTAGTTGACTTTTGAATCATTTTACTTTGATCCATGTTTCTATCTATTTTGTCGAACTAGATTAATTAGGAGATCGGTCAAAGTCTTAGTCAGGCAGTTGGCTATAACGAAGCTGACTAAGGTTTTAGTCGATCTTTCTTGAGAACAAGGCTGACCCAAGATGGTGTTTATGATTTCTATCCAACTAACCGTAAGGGGAGTGAAGCTTTCAGGGACCCTTTCAGTCGCCCTTGTCCTATTATTCCCTTGTCGATGTTTGCTTGTCCCCCCTTTGTCGACTTACCAACTTTAGAATGTTTGGAGCCTTTGTCCTTTTTTCTTTCCTTTCGTTCCACAGCTACGGCCACATCTTAGGCCCTGTCAAACAACTCCTTCCTCGTGGTTGCCCTCTGGACCTGGTGCTCATAATCCAGATCGGGAGAGGACACTCCATTCCTAAAACAGTTAATGACCTCCCTATCTGTAAGGTCTTCCTCAATATGGTCGACCAACTCTTTGAATCTGGTAAAGTAACTCATAGTACTCTCCGTTTTACCCTTAGTCATGTTGTTTAGGTCAGTGATTATTTTCTTACGAGCTTCCGCTGTAGAAAACTGCCCTAGGAACTTCCTCCTCATATAGCTGCATGAAGTGATGCAACCAGTGAATAGACCATGAAACGAAGTCATTGATGCACCTGTGAAGGTGTTGGTTAATGCCTTTCATGGCACGTCATCCTCAGAAGAGACCAAACACATGGTGGCCTCAAAGTGATGCATGTTATTCAAGGCATTGGTCGTGCATGAATACTTTTCCAACATTGGCAACTTGAACCCAGCAGGCGGGCCTTTGTCAAGCATGTCTTTGGCTAAACGTTGAAGAGTACAGTCATTTCGTTCGACCTTCCCATTGGTTGCTTTCCTATCTACCTCTATATCATCCAATCTTCGTTTCAAGTTGAGAATCTCCCTAACATCTAGTTCGCTTCTTTGATGGGAGACACAGTTAGACTTTTGTCTCTCCTCCCGATGGGGTTCTCTGTCTCTCATTCCATGGGGGAGTCTTTTTTCTCCTTTCTCGATGGGGAAACGGTCTCTCTGCCCTTTGTGGTGACCTACGCTGAGCCCTTTCAGCTTCGAGCTGCCTCCTCTAAGCTGAGTCGGCCTCTTGTTCCCTTTGCTGGTTGAGCATATCCCTTAGGTCTCCTGTCCAATCTACAGAAATGTGGGTGGGAAGAGGCATTTCATTACTCCTTTCTTCACCGGATGGTCTAGGACCTCCCTTAGCCTGTCTATGAGAAGTGAGCTACGGAGCTACCCTTTACGATCTTCTGTCGTCCTTTTTAGGAGACTCGGGAGCTCAAGTAACTCATTTTGTTACTCAAGCAAGCTCTGTAACAATCTAGCTCGCTCTAGCAAAATCTTTTTCCTACTAAGGTGAGAAGGTGAGGGACCTGCCATGTCGCCTGCATCTGTTCGACCCGTTTGGACCCGTTTTGCTTGATGGCTTACCCCTTGGTTAGGCATGGGCCTTTTCTGTCTTCTCCCATCTTGCAAACCCATACCATCAGCCACACTGTTGGAGCAAGTGGTTCTCCTAGTCCCTGTGGAGGAGGAGGTAGGTTTGTAGTGCGATTTCCGACACCTGCATCAATGTTTCCCCCCGCATTCTCGCGCATTGGCTCACCGGAGGTAGTAGCGGTAAGTCCATTGGATACCATGTTTACGGTTGCATGAGGTTTTGAGGTATAGCGTTATCATTTTCCCGGCAATGGAACCAAACTGATGACGTAGTAAATGATACAAATCAGTCTTAGTACAACAATTGGTTGATCTCCAGCTACTGTGACCTGAAACCACGAACAAATGACTAGCCGGGGTGGTATCTGGCTAACACCCTCTGGTGTGATAATGAGATACGGTGTTATAAGTTTGTATATAAACTGTATGGGAATAACTTGATCTCAAATTAGCTAAGAACACATTACCTTTTTACGTTGGATATAGTCTGATATATATATAAAAGCTCCATGGTATAATAGAGAATTTCTTAAATCGTGGAGATAATGTAGGCGTAGCGTTCTCCGTGATTAAAGTAGACGGTTACAAATAGAGTCGTGGATAAACGCACTCGTTTGTAGATCGAGGTCGCCTGAATATTCGAGGTTGACCTGGCTTTGTTCCTTGGCTTTAGATATGGATTACATAAGTGATCGTATGTCAGACGAATATAGGTCGGGATCAAACTTAATTACTACCCTACTTTTTACCCATTTGAATCATCAATATTGTTTTAAATAATTATGTCCCCAACCCACTTTCAAATAATGTTTTCTTAATAAGTGTTTAAGCTTTTCGTAGGACTCTTAATCTGATATGAGTTCGTGAGTATTTATTTTAGGTTCAATTTTTTTTTTCAAATTTGGTTTTGATAGAGAGCAAATTTTTTGAATATTTATTTTGACACGTATTTGTTTTAATATTGAGAACTGAGATTTACATTAACCGTTCTCTCGTTCCTTGAATAGAAAAAAAATGATAAAAATCTCATTAGTTCAACTGAATATGTTTTGCTTGCATTTTGTTTTTAATCAAGTTCAACGAAAGAATCCCACCGGAGTCATGGTTGGACACTCAATTCTTACCCTGCAGCGGCGGCACCACCTTGCTTCTCGGCCCCAAAATTCTCTCATCATAATTCTATCAAAATTCCTCCACTCAGGTCAACCATTTATTTCTCTTCTATTGTCTCAATCTCAAAATAATTACTCACTCGCTCCGTTCCAAAAATGAAAAACCAATTTTTTTTTTATCAAAAAGCAAATTTAAAAAATATTTTTTAGATCACTAATTTATTTATTTTTGTGACAAAGTGGTAGTACTCACTCTGTCCTAATAAATGTCGCATTTTTTCATTTGGTTGGTTTCAAATTAAATATTGTGTTTCTAAACAAGAAAAGTAACTTAGAGCGTAAAGCAAATTTCTTAAAAAAGAACGATTTTTTTTTGACTAATGGAAACTCATTTTTATTTTTGATAAAAATAAAAATGAACAATTTTGAACAAGAAGAAAACATATACTCCCTCTCTTCCCCTCCCTCCCTTCCAAAATGATCTTCCCACTTTTTTTTTTTCGTTACTACTAATGAACTTTAAACGATAATTTTAGATTGATTTAATTATACAAATGAAAATTTAAAACTTACTATTGAAAATATTGTTGATAATATATCAATAACAAGTTTTATATTTTTATTTGTATGATTAAATTAATCTAAAATTATTGTTCAAAATTCTTTCGTAATAATGATAAAACAAAATGAAACGAAGGGGGGGCGGATCAAGCCTATAATTTACTAGTCACAAACTTAGCAAACAAATTGTTTGTTATGCAGGACCTTTCACTAGGGACCATATTGATAAGGACTGGTTCGTTGTTTTCGGAAGACTATTCAAAGGTTTATAAGTTTTCAGCGGAAGGGTATGGATCAGTTAAGCGAGTTTTTATTGTGTGTGGTGAAGACCTAGTGATACCGAAAGAGTTTCAGCTATGGATGGTAGAGAACAACCCTGTAAACGAGGTGAAAGAGATTAAGGGTTCGGATCACATGCCAATGTTTTCTAAGCCAGAAGAACTATGTCATTGCCTTCTCGATGTTGCCAATAACTATTCTTAGGTGGCTCTACTTGTTAAGCACTTCCATCTTCTTCATTTATCATTTTATCTTATATTTGGGTTATTTAAAAATATTAAAACCTGTCAGAGAAAACGATAAACAATCACACGCAACATACACAAGATTTATCTATTTCATCAAATTGGCTACGCTCATAAATGGATGGAGAGAATATTATTATATTTGAAAATCTAGATTACAATCTATAATCTAATCTATGAATTAATGATCACAAGAATTTACAGTTGTGCAAACCTTAATTTTGAGATACAGATAAGCAATTGAATTTTTGGATCATGCATATGTTAGAGGATATGTGAGTATTTATACTATCTATTTCTAACCCTGTAAGGTTTTCCCAAAACACTGTTGCTGCTAATCGGCCCGGCCCAACAGATAACCCTAGCGGCACGATCGTTTTCTTTAATCCACATGCCCGTGCAAACACATTATGCACGGGCGTGCTTGCAACCTTGCACTGGCGTGTTAGCAGTGCCCAACAAAGTTCCTATACAGACCATTTGCACGACCTTGCATTCAATAGTCATATGAATGACTTCGATTTTGCTTGTTTTATTCACTAAGCTAACAACATTGGAACTTGCTAATCATAACGGATTTCGTGAATATATCAGCAGGATTGTCTTCAACACGCATTTTCTTCACCTTTATCTGCATCTCACTCTACAAAAAAATAATACCTCACATCAATGTGATTTGTTCTCTCATGATAAACTTGATCCTTGCCTGGACATATTGCACTCAGATTGTCGCAATATATTATAGCCTTATCATGGTATAACTCAAGGTCGATGATCAACTCCTTCAACCATATTCCTTCTTTATCAACTTCTGTCATTGTCATATACTCTGATTATGCAGTCGATAACCTCACTTAGATTGCAAAATAGTTTTTCAACTAACAACTGGCCACTAAGAGTAAACACATATATATCTCCTCATGTCAACATTCCTAGAGTAGTATGAATAAGAGAAACCCTCTATTGCACATTATGTACCATAATAAATGAGACCAACATTAGATGTACTCCTAGGATACGATAATATCATCTCTACTGCTTGACAATGTTTTTTATCAGGATACCCCATGAACCTATAGCAAAATTAACAACATGCAAGATCAGGTCTAGTGCAAACCATATCATATATCAAACTACAAATTGCACTCGCATAAGGTAATCAAGTCATACACTCTTTCTCATCAAACGATTTAGATGCAAACTTAACCGACAAATGTGCATTCGCTACACTTAGAGTATCTTCAGGGTTTGTTGTAGACACATTAAACCTGTTGGTCCCAAAGGTGGCAACAAGGGTAAAAAAACAGCTAGAGGGGGGGGGGTGAATAACTGTTAAAAAAATTCGCCCTTTTTGAAAACAAAACCTCTTGCTTACAAACCTCTTGCAGTATATTATAAACTGCAAGTGGAATTGCAAAATGCATAACGGAATTACTGGGTAAAATGGAGCGGTTAATGAGGTACGGTTTTGTAAGCGGTTTTCAGTGCGGTTTTACAGAACTTAAAAGTGAGGTTTTGACAAAGTTAACTGCAAACACAATTCACAATAGTGGATAACTGAGAATAAGCTCAAACAGATAAAGATTAAATAATTAGCAAAGTACAGTAAATAAAAGTGCAGAAATAAAGAACACAATATTTGGAGTGGTTCAATCGTAAATGATCTACGTCCACTACCAAGATGGTTAGTCTTGGAATTTCTAAGAGTTAGATTTTATATTAGGAGATTACAAGGTACGAAGTACAATACTCAAATCTAAAATCTTTTCTATGATGTAGAGCTCAATGATTCTAGAAGTGATAAAGGCTTGATTTCTGGGCTGGGAAATAATTCTTGAAGAAAGAAGATGATGATTCAAAGGGCTGAATATTTTATGGGCAGAGCTTCAAACTTCTCATGAACTCTCAGCAATTTCAATTTATCAAGCAATCTTCAAGTGTTGAAGATTAGTGGTATTTATACCCAAGCACCAAGAAACTAGCCGTTATGATACAGCTGTTGAAGTATTGTACTGGTGCATTCTGATTGGTCCACAAATCCACTTTTGTCATTTGGTACAGCAGTTGCAGATAAAGGTGATCAGACTTCAGCTACAAATAAGGTATGAAGGACATTTGTCACCTTTTCAAGATCCTTGCAGATCTTGTCTGACACTTAGTCACGTGACAAAATTTGGTGGTTGACTTTTGATTTGCTGGCGTGGATTCCAAAAGTCATATGTGGTTCATCTTCAAGTCTTCAATAATTGGATGCGGTCTGGTGTAGATGCGATTGAGTAAGTGCGGTTTCACAAGATGAGGTTTCATAATGCGGTTTGCACTAGGTCTTCATGATGCGATTTCAGATAAAGAATTCCACATAGCAATTTGCTTAGAGCGGTTTGCTCATGCGGTTTTGATGGAGCAGTCTGAAACCTTGACTGCGGTTTTGTTAGTTTACAAAACCTCTTGACTTGAAACCTTATGTCCAATGAGTCTTGTGCCAGTCTTCAAGCCTAAATATCTTATTCTATAAAATGTACTATACTAAAAAATTGAATTCTAAGCTTCATTACATATGTGCCTAAAGTCCTTAACATAGAGATGATGTTATGGTATCAATCAAATCTAAACTAAAACTAGGAAGGTTAAAGTATGCATACCCAACAATCTCCTCCTATTTGATTGATGCTATTACCTACTATAAAAAAGCAAACATTGTACTTGGTAAAAACATGTCCAGAAGAATTAACATGATAAGTCATGTCCCAAGTCAATGCACACACTAGCTTAAGTTATAGATTTCTATACTATTGAAAGATTGAAAAACTTACAACTTGAAAGTATAGAAATGCATTCAGTGCACTTGAAAAATATGAGTTTATGTTTAAAGTGCGGTTTAAACTGAATGTTTAAACTTCAATTAAAAAATATGATTTTAAGTTAGAAAATATTTGAATGAGGTTTTTAAACCTTTGCGGTTTCATTGTTCTACAAACAAGCAGTTTGATATGAACAAGGTTTTGGAACAATGATGCAATTTTCATTAATACCTTTGAAGGTTTGAATTACAGGTACAAGGTATGAAAGGAAATTACATGGTTGCAAAAACAAAAAAGGTTAGACCAAAAGAAATAAAATGTGAATGCGTTCTAAAAGTTCAGCAAAAGGAAATTACAAAAGATGTGGTTTTATTGCTGACGCGGTCGCTGGGAAGGTTGATGATGCGGTCCATCCACTACATGCTCAGCTTCATGAGGTCCTTGAAAAACGGAATGCTCTGCTTGGAGGGTCTTCTTAAGCTTCCTTACTTCTTCAGCGTTCCGGGTAAGGGTGTTTTCAACAGATCTCAAAACATTCACTGAATGTGCTGAAGTAGAATTTGTAGCACCAACCGCTCTTGTGTTGGCTACTAAGCTTTCCTTGGGCTCATCAATTTGGAGATGGAAGGAGGAGTTGAGAGAATTGAAAATGGTATGGATCGCCCCCTGAATCCTAGCAGTCTGAGTAGAAATAGCTTCCTCAACTGGCTCAAGATCTACTGTTACCTTCAAGGAAGTTTTTAACTCGTTAATTTTTGAACTAATCTTGGAATTAAATCCTTCCTTGAGGTTCTCCAGGTGGTCGTTAACTTCATCAATGAGTGCGTTGATTTTGGCTTTAAGGCTATCACTAATGATGTTTAACTTGATGTTCAGCTCCCCCTTAAGTAAGTCCATTTCTTTTTGGAGGCTTGATTGCATTGAATCCAAGTCTGTTATGAGTTCTGAGTCAGGTTGTGGTTTGAAAGATTTCAGAAACTCAGTGTTCAGAAGTCCAAGATCTGTCTCTAAAGCTTTGCAGATTCTTTCTCCAAGCTCAGTTTAATTCAGCAATGGAGGCTTTATCTCCTAAGGCTTTGATCATACCATCTTCTAAAGATTGCTGGAATGCATTGAAGAAGTTCTCAGCAGCGGTTTTTACGATGGAAGCGGTTTTATCAGCAAAAGTAGATGCAGTTGCAGGTGATCTTTCCCCCTTAATGGCAGCAATCAAATGATCTTTAAGCTTGGCCATTTCCAGGGTTTGAGAATCAACCTTGGCCAGAAGGGTGCAGTTGGAGTCAGCCAGGGAAGAGTTGGAGGCCTCAAGGGATGCATTGGAGGCGGTTAGCTTGATTATGTGGCCTTGGTTTAGAAGGAGTTGGCCTTGGATGAGGTTAAGGGTGGATAGTATTTGGGAGTAGTTAGTGGGAGGAGCAGTCGAGGTGGAAGGAATATTGGAGAAGAGAGGAGGCGGTTGGACTGGGGTAGTTTGAGGAGCGGTTTGGGGTTGGAAGGCGGTTTGAATTGGGGATTTTATGGGAGAATTGAAGTGAGTAGTATGAACAGAAAGTGGAGGGGTCTTTTGTTGTTAGGGTGAGGCAGGAGGAGTAGTTCGGTGTAAGGGAGAAGGAGGTGGTGTTTGGGCACAGTTTTAAGGGGGTGTAGTCTGATTCCAATTGGATTTAGGAGGTGAAGGAGTTGGTTCCAAGAGTTTGGAAGTGGAAATGGCTTTGCCTGCAGGGGGTTTTAGATTCCAAGGTTGGAAGGCATTAGAAAGAGGGTGGGTGTGGTAGGAGTGGGAATGGGCAGAATCAGAATCTGAGCTAGGTGGGAGGTCAAAGCTGGATTCTGAGGAGGAATGTTAGGGTGAAGGTTTTTTTGGAGGAGGTGAAGGTTCAATAGGTTTACCTTTCTTGAAGGTTTTCTTGGCTGGCATCTTCCTCCTTTTCTTAGGAATCTCCCCCTGAATAGGTGCATTAGTTTGAGGTGGAGGAGAAGGGGTTATGAATTTGGATAAGATAGGTGATTGGATAGGTGACTGCGGTTAGGTTGGAAGCGGTTTAGGAATAGATTGGGATTGAGGAGGACGCGGTTCAGGTGCTTGTTGAGGTTGGATAGATGGTTGTGGTTTAGGAGCTGGATGCGGTTAAGGAGGAGAGGCGGTTGACTTTCCTTTTGATTTTCTTCTTTCCTCTGCCTCTTTTTCCAGTCTTTCTAACTGATCTTTATAGTACTGGACAACCTCTTCAGGAGATAAATTATATGTAGCTTCCTTTGCCTTTCTGGCTCTTGCAACTAAGTCAGGAATAGTGGGATCTTCATTTTCTTCCTCATCCTCTTCATCAACCGGGTTCATTTCCTTCTTCTGCTTCTTAGGATGACTTGGACCAGCATCATCAGTAACACACGATTTGGTAGCAGGAGCGGTATTGGCTCGCTTTGCACGCGGTTCAGCCTAGCCTCTTGGCTTTCTCCTTCTCTTAACCGCTTGAGTCGCGGTTTTAGGGTTCCTAGCAATATAATTCTCCCTCTTGGGAAAAGTGTCAACATCATAGAGTGTTTTGTACTGAGTATCCCCATTGGTATATCTGAAATTGTGAGAAACATTTAAACCTAAGGTTTCCTCAGATCCCCATTCTACCATCAATACTGGGGTGAGTTTTCTGAGTTCTTCTAAGTGTTCAAAGTTGAGAAGGAGAGTGGTTAGGAGCCTGCATAGGGCCTCCATCTTTGCTATAGGGCCTCCATCTTTGCTCAACACCTTTTTCTTTGGATTGGAAGGTTTCCACACTGGCAGCAAGTTCTCTAAACAGGATTTTTGGCCGATGCAGCTTGATTTCACTGTAAATGGCAGAACAATACATCCATTGTTGGGATGTAAAGTTGTTTTGGTTGCCAGTCTTTCCACAGATAGACTTCCCCACCAAGAAGCACAAGTGGCTCATCAGCTCACCAAATGCTTTTCTAGGAATCTTCTTGTAATTCCCCACCAAGGATGGAATGCCAGCGGTTGTAGAAGCAATAGCATCTTGAATGTCTTGATCAACAATTTCTGGGGCATAGGGAACTCTAAAATTGATGGTTCTCCTTATGTCAATATAATCTATAGAAGCCACCATTCCTTCCACATTGGCAGAGAGGCAGGAAACTCTTTGGCCATCATCTAAGATTCTGACTCCTAGTTTGGCATCAGAATAGAACTGGTCAACAAATAAGGGGATTGTGAAAGTCTGCTTCTTCGTGAAGAGGGGTAGGATTCCAGATGCCTTCATCTTCCTGAGCAATTCCCTTCCAAGAGCATCATGTCTTAATTCAGATTCATTTATTTCCCATCCTGGTAGAAAGAAATTAGGATCCTACAAAATAAAATTGTAAAGTTAGATCAATTTAATGGATTCACAGATCACAAGCGATTTGAGTACCCATGCGGTTCAGCAATGGTGCGGTTAGAGAAGTGAAAAACTTCAAACCTCAAGTAAACTGTGAATACAGGACAAGGAAATAAATAAGAAAATACTTGAGTATAATTACTAGTACGTGTCATTGTTAAACCAAGTTTATCTCAGACTTCAAAGAAGTGTTCAGAGAGAGGTTTATGGTGTCCAGCCTATATACTGAGTAATACTCAAAACAAATATCCAACATGCAGTTTAAAAATATCATGCGGTTGCCAACATGCGGTTTGGAGTAAGAAAATCTTGATCAAATCAAATCAAATCACCTTTATTCAAACATCTTGTCTCTCTCATGTTTTTGAAAGAAAATGAGCTTGCGGTTTCTACATATAGGGAATGCGGTTTTCTAGAAGCGGTTTGACTTCCAAAATGAACATGAGGTTTGAAACAGTTATGGTAACTGGTTTTAAAACGCGGTTTCAAACAAGGGTAGCATGCGATTTTAAGAGAGATGCGGTTCAAATGCAAAGAAAAATCCAAAGGTTTCCAAAATTTTCAATGTATGGAAAAACATAACAGAAAATCATTGAAACCAAAATATAAGAACTTTTTGAAAAGCATATGAACTTCATGAAGAACACGAAGAACAGTTATGAACATGAAGAACAAAGGCAACACTAATCTTAACCAAAATCATCAAAAAGCATATCAAAATGACCACATTGAGCAGTAGATTAACAATATAACAATAAAAATTGATTCTTCACCCAAAATCATCAAGAAATCCTGAAGAACAAGAAATGGGTTTTCGAAGCATGAAAATTGAAATATCCAAAATCAGTGGTCAAAACAAGTATTGATCATAAAATAAAACATATAATCAGAATCCAAACATGATTCCGAGGAAAACCTAACAAATATAAGGCACAATGACCAAGAAATTAGAGCAAAATCAACCAAAGGCTGAGACAGGAATACGAAGAGTTTCCAACTATTCATCAATGGAGGATTTGCAGAAATAACAAGTTTAAGGTTAGAAATATTACCATATCGTTGATGGGTTTCTTTGGGGCTCTAGGGACTGCAGATGCTCGTTGCCTTTTGGAAGCCATTGATGATTTTAAATTTTTGAAAATGGAGGGTTTTTAGAGAGATTTTGTAGAGAGAGAAAGTGGTTGAGAGTTTGAAAGTACAATTTGCAGAGAAAGACAGGGTAAAGTGGTAACAGTTTCACCAAACCAGGCATATATAGGGAGTGACTAGGCAGGTGTGTAGAGAAATGATAATGATTTTTACTAACTGTTGCACCATTTCAACTTTTGCACCCTTACCTATGACGATTGACAAGAGGGTTTTGATGCAAATATTTTCTTTGCATTAAATGCCATTAAATGCATTTAAATTTTGAAATTACGTGGGAAAATATTTGCAAAAATACCCTTATGTAAAAATAAGGACAAAAAATAAATAAAGAAAACATGCCTGGGTCCACGTGGCAGTAAAAAAAAATGAACAGTTTTTTTTTATTATAAGGATAAAAATATTAAACTTGATTGAAGCTTCTTTCAAGCTTAGAAATGAAAATCATTGAAAATTTTATAAGTGTTGAAACGTGGTTGAGATTCATGCGGTCAGGCTGCAAGCGGTCGACTGCATGCGGTTTTGGTCACGCCGTTTCAACAGGGGTGAGGTTTGAAACCTCAACAAGAATTTCAACCTAAGATCCACATACTTAACACACAAGTTAGTAATAAAAAGTATGGACTTATTTAAGTTTAAGCATACCCATTTCTCCTCTGAGGAAATAAAACCTCTTGGAGTCAAGAGCTTTGGTGAGGATGTCAGCAATCTGGTTATCTGTCCCCACATACTCTAGATGGATATTCCCCTTTTCCACATGGTCTTTGAGGAAGTGATACTTGATATCAATATGCTTGGTCTTTGAGTGCATGACAGGATTGTTGGAGACTGAAATTGTTAATGTGTTGTCACACATGATTGGACAATTTCCTTCATCAATTCCATAGTCCACCAACTGTTGCTTCATCCAAAGGATTTGACAGCGACAACTTCCAGCAGCAATATATTCAGCCTCTGTGGTTGACACTGAAACTGAGGCTTGCTTCTTGTTGGCCCAAGCAACTAGTCTATTCTCGAGGAAGTGACAAGTCCCACTAGTGCTTTTTTGTCAATAGTGCAAGCTGCATAATATGCATCTGAATAAACTACAAGATCGGAATTCGAATCTTTGGAATACCAAAGTCCAAGGTTAGTAGTTTTAGAGAGATAGCGTATTATACGCTTGACTTTACTTAAATGTGCTTCTCTAGGATCAGCTTGATAGCGAACACATACCCAAACACTAAACATGATATCTGGCCTACTAGCAGTTAAATAAAGTAATGAGCCAATCATACATCGATATATGGTTTGATCAACCTTCCTACCTTTTAGATCTTTATCTAGCTTATTGTCGATATCCATCAGAGTATTGTATGATTTTGCATTCTCTAGTCCAAACTTCGTTATTAACTCCTTGGTGTATTTGGTTTGGCAAAGGAAGTTTCCTTCTTCACACTGTTTGATTTGAAGCCTGAGAAAGAATGTCAATTCTCCCATCATGCTCATCTCAAACTTGCTTTTCATTAGCTTCTCAAAATGCTTACAAAGTAATTCATTAGTAGATCCAAAAATAATATCATCAACATATATTTGAACAAGTAATGAATGATTGTTATATTTGGCAATGAATAGAATTGTATCAATTTTACTGCGTTTGAAGCCTTTTTCTAGTAAAAATTTAGATAGAGTCTCATACCATGCCCTTGGAGCTTGTTTGAGTCCATACAAAGCTTTCTGGAGTTTGTAGACATGATTTGGAAATTTAGAGTCTTCAAATCCAGGTGGTTGAGCAACATACACAGTCTCTTGAAGATCACTGTTGAGGAAAGCACTCTTCACTTCCATTTGATATAACATGAAATGCTTGAAAGAGGCGTAGGCTAAGAAGATTTTCATTGCTTCTAGTCTTGCAACTGGAGCAAAGGTTTCGTCGTAGTCAATTCCTTCTTCTTGCATATATCCTTGTGCAACCAACCTTCCTTTGTATCTGATGATGCTTCCATTCTCATCCACTTTATTCCTAAACACCCACTTTGTTCCTATCACTCCTTGATCTTAAGGTCTAGGCACTAATGTCCAAACCTTGCATCTTTCAAACTGGTTGAGTTCTTCTTGCATAGCAACAACCCAACTGGAATCTTGGAGTGCTTCATCAATCTTCTTGGGTTCAATTTGAGATATCAAGGAAGTATGCTCATCATAGTTCGATCTCCTTGTTTGAACACCGAAAAACAAATCACCAATCACATTAGAGAGAGGGTGACTGCTGACTTCTCGAACCTCGGGGGGTAAGTCTAGTTGGACTGATGTTTGCTGAAGATCTTCTATTTGTACATCGTTAGAACCTTCAGCGAAGTCATGGAAGGTAAGTTGACGAAGAGGTTCAATAAGCTGAATGGGTGAATTTTCAACATATTCTTCCCTTACGGTTGCATCTGGAGTGGAAACATCAGGTGGGGTTTGAAAGTAGCGATTTGAGGGAATTTCAGTTGAGTTTGCTGGATTTTGTGGTTGAGATTCAGGTGCGGTTTTAGAACTTTCACCTATTTCATTTGTCTCAACAAAATCATCAGCAACATTTGGAGCCATATGTGGCTCAAGGAGAGAATGTTCATCAAAAGTAACATGGACAGACTCTACTATCTTTAAACTAGTTTTATTGAAAACACGAAAAGCATTACAATATTTTGCATACCCAACAAAAATACCTTCATCGGCCTTGGCTCCAAATTTACCTCTATTTGCTCTTCCGTTGTAGAGGATAAAACATTTACAGCCAAAGATCTTTAAGAAAGTAATGTTGGGGGTTCTTCCTCTCCAAAGCTCATATGGAGTCGTGTTGTAGGTCTTGTTGATGAGGGAGCGGTTCTGAGTGATGCATGCTGTGTTAATTGCTTCAGTCCAGAAATAATGAGGTAGCTTGGCTTTAGAAATCATTGTCTTCCCGCTTCTATCAACGTCTTGTTCTTTCTTTCCACAATCCCATTTTGTTGTGGAACACCAGTAGTAGAGAAATTGTGATCAATCTCGTGGTCATCACAATACTGAGCAACACCGTTGTTCTTAAATTCTGTTCCATTATCAGATATCACATTAACGATGCCGTCTTCTTTTTGGGTTTGGAGCCGTCTAAATAGTGAGGTTAGGATTTCATAGCAATCGTCCTTAGTGATCATCATCTCAACCCACGTATATCTTGAATAATCATCCACCACCACTAAAGTATATCTATTTCCTCCCATGCTGACAGTGGTGACAGCTCCAAACAAATCAATGTGAAGCAGTTGTAAACATCTTGTAGTTGAGGGCGCGGTCTTATTGATGAAAGATGACGCGGTTTGTTTACCAAGTTGACATGCACTGCATTTCTCTGGATGATGGTCAACCACTTTAGGTAAACAACGAATGAGGTTTTCCCTTCCAATCTTTGCTAGATACTTGAAGTTCAAGTGGCTCAACCTCTTGTGCCATAGCCAACTATTTTCCCTCACATTTTTAGCTACAAAAAAGAGATTAGTAATACTACATGTAGAATTTAGATCGATAATGTAAATATTACTCTTATGAATCCCTATGAGTAGGGTGACTCCGAAAATGCTATCTTTGATAAATCAATTTGAAGAAGTGAAGTTGCAATGCATTCCTTTATCGCAGAATTGAGAAATTGAAAGGAGGTTGTGCTTGAGTCCTTCAACTAGGGAAACCTTCTCAATGGTTAGGTTTCCTCTCCTTATTATACCATACCCAATGGTCTTGCCTTTGTTGTTGTCACCAAAGGTTACAGATGAACCGCTTGCTTCAATGACATTTTCAAGTAATGATCTATCTCCAGTCATATGTCTTGAGCAGCCACTGTCAAGATACCATTCATTATCCTTGGAGTGACCAGCCATTAAGCAGAGGACCTGAAATATAAACATTTAAAATGAGGTCCCCTTTATTCTTTGGGTCCTGAGGTTAGCACCTTTTGACGACCCACTCCTATTTGACAGAAGGAGGATTATTCTTCCTGGCATTTGGTGCGAACCACAAAAGGCATTCTGCAGCCTTATGACCTAAACCATCACACATAGAACACTTATAAAATCTATGAGCTACATGAGGTTTTACTAACTCTTTAATTTTATTAGGATTAGCATGTGGTTTGGGAACTACGGTTTTATCCTTGACAAAGGTAGGTATCTTTGGCTTGAACGCATTTTTTATAGGAACGCTCCCCTTGCTTTTGAAGGCAGGAGGTGCGGTCGAAGAAGAAGGGCGGCCAGCCGTGCAGTTGGCTGCACCACCTACTCCACCAGGAGCGGTTGAAGTAGAGGTGCGGTCAGCTGCATATGAGACTTCATCTACGGTTTCAACCATAGATTCTTTTGCTTTCATCTGAGAATTTTTCCCAAACTATTTCTTAGGGTAGAGATAATGGAAGTTAAGTGGAGCCTTTTGTTCCTGTCCTTTACCCTTAGAATTTGAATGCTTTTCCTTAGGAATTTCTTTAGTTAGTTTAGAAATTTCCTCATCCTTTTCACAACAGGATGCACACTTCTCATTTTCACTTGTTTGAAATCCCTGACCTTCTTTAATACCACTGGTCGCTTGGGATTCTAAAGTTTAATCCAAGGTGACATGTGACTTAGTTTAAATGTAATGTATGCTTGCTTTGAAATCAGTTTATATACGTATGTTAGCTGGGGAGCCATGTTGATGCTATGAAATCCATAGTTTTAGTTTAATTGACTTTGAAACCAAACAGGACGGTTGTATGCACGTTGTTGGTGGGTGTTAGTGTAAATGATAAGAAATACATGGGGTGTTAGTTTAAATGTAGTGTATGCATGCTTTTAAATAAGTTTATGTATGTATGTTAGCTGGGAGGCATGTTGATGCTATGAAATCCATGATTTTAGTTTAATTGACTTTGAAATCAAACAGGACGGTTGTATGCACGTTGTTGGTGGGTGTTAGTGTAAATGATAAGGAATACATGGGGTGTTAGTTTAAATGTAGTATATGCATGCTTTAAAATAAGTTTATGTACGTATGTTAGCTGGGAGCCATGTTGATGCTATAAAATCCATAGTTTTAGTTTAATTGACTTTGAAACCAAACAGGACGGTTGTATGCACGTTGCTGGTGGGTGTTAGTGTAAATGATAAGAAATATATGGGGTGTTAGTTTAAATGTAGTGTATGCATGCTTTTAAATCAGTTTATGTACGTATGTTAGCTGGGAGCCATGTTGATGCTATGAAATCCATGGTTTTAGTTTAATTGACTTTGAAATCAAACAGGACGGTTGTATGCACGTTGTTAGTGGGTGTTAGTGTAAATGATAAGAAATACATATGGTGTTAGTTTAAATGTAGTATATGCATGCTTTTAAATAAGTTTATGTACGTATGTTAGCTGGGAGACATGTTGATGCTATGAAATCCATGGTTTTAGTTTAAATGTATTGTATGTTTTCTTTTCTAAGATTACCCTAAATCCTAATGAAAGTAAATATTATACTCACAACTTTAGTGATTAAAGAGAACATATTTTTATCACAAGGATAATATGGGAAGCTAAATGTTGCATTTATACCATTTCAAAATAATAATGCTTCTTTTATTTATAGAAAAATGAACATGGCCCCGAAGTCAGTTTTTTGGATGTTTTCGTTAGCACCCATGTTAGAACTCCTACATCCGCCGATCAACCTCCGCAATGGGTTAATGATCAATCTGCATTGGCCTTTGTAAGAATACTATCATTAAATGACTTGATTTTGAATATGTAAATTTATTTATGTACAATTTGTATATGATTATATTTGTTTGTTTTATTTCAACAGAATACATATCAAGTCGTCGTTGTTCCCGAAGGTACTCCTCCCGGCCAGCCCGTTCCATTCGTGCCTGAAGTTTGGCACTTGGTCACCTCAGATGTACATCCAAAGAGAGGAGACCGTGTGTTAGGGATGGGGGATCACGGGCTGCAATGCCCACCGACGTCGACCGGCCGTCGCGCAAATGTTTTCAGGCCCGATACTCAGTATGCTTCGAGGATCGACTCTCTGGAGGCTCAGGTGGCTGAGGAGAGACGCCGGGCTGCAGAGGTTAGGGCACAGCTTGCGGAGGCTCAGACACAAGCTAGGGAACAACTTGCGGAGCATCGGGAGGAGACAGATCGTCAATTTGCGATGTTGATGTCCCTAGTACAGCAGGATAATTTACAGTCTCCCCAACCCCCCCCCCCCGAGTTGATTTCGTACTATTTATACTTTTTTATAATAAGATTCGTGATATTTGTTTGTAATAACATTTGTGATGTCCCCATTTCAAGTCCTCCCCCTCCCCCCAATTTTGGGTACAGGGATGTCCCCGCCCCGCTTCCCCACCGATTTGGTATTGGGAGCCCCAGCCCCCCCCCCCACCAATTTGGTACTGTATTTTAGTTTTTAGATTTATATTTTTAGTTTTATCAATTGTTATATCAGGTACAAAAAAAAAATTATAATTGATATTTACAATTTTTTTAATTTATTGTATTATCATCGGCGAAAATTTTCGTCGATGAATTAATTAATTTTAATTAAATTTTATATCAGCGACGAAATATTCCGCCGGTGAAATAAAAATTTAATTAAAATGAATTAATTCAGCGAAGGAAATTTCCGTCGCTGAGTTAATTAAATTTTTATTTAGTGATGGAATATTCCACCGGTGAAATAAAAATTTAAATAAAATAAATTAATTCAGCGACGGAAATTTTTGTCGCTGAATTAATTCATTTTAATTAAATTTTTATTTCACCGGCGGAATATTCCGTCGCTGAAATAAATATTTAATTAAATTAAATTAATTCAGCAGCGGAAATTTCCGTCACTGTTATCAAAATATCACTGAAGGAATACTATTTCCGTCGGTGTACACCGACGGAATTTGGTCTGTCGGACCATTGCGGCGGGCTGACAGTGGCGGACCACCGATGGATTTTTTCCGTCGGTGACCGACCATTAGCGACGAAATCCATACTCTAGCGGCGGAAAATTCCGCCGCTAAAACACTTTTTTCTGGTAGTGAATCTTCTAGAGATCGTTGTTTTGAGCAACCAGATCATCGTTCCTAAGTTGAAGTGCAGCAATCATAGTTTCTAGGATGCGGTTTTGATCACTAAGAGGAGACATACTCTTAATTTGGTCTTTAAGATTAGAAATTTCAGACTTCATTACTGTTTTCTCCGTCTTAAACTGAGTAATTTCTTCATGTGCTAAAGCTAAGGCTTTCTTAATATTATTGAATTTTTGGATCATCATTTCAGCTTCCTAGAACATCCTTTCATGTTTCATGGGAGAAACCTCTTCCACCACCTTTTTCTAACTTTTCTTATTTGAAACTGTTTTTGAAGGTGTAGCATCCTTGGAAGGAAAAATGGGACGCGAATAAGAACTATTCCCAATCTTAATGCTAGGAGTAAGTTTCACATCATCATCCAATCTAAATTTGGGAATCCTTGAAGGAACTACTTCATCCTCCATATCCAGGGACTCGACTGACTCAGTATCTGAATCATCAGAAGCATCTGCATTTAAGCAGAGATTAACCTCTTTGGTTTCATCATCACTTCCCTCATCAGAATCTATTTAAATCCAAGTAGCTAACTCCTTTGAATTCTCTTCCTCTTCAGCAACCATTCCCTTACGACGCAAAAAATTTCGCAGGAGAGGTTTTCTTTTTCATATACTCGAATCTAGGTTGTGGACATTCAGATGCAAAGTGACCAGGTTTTCTACAGTTGTAGCAAACTAGATCACCCTTTTTCTTTGTATCAACAGCCTTGGAAAAAGTTGCTGGAGGTTTGCCTTTTGAAAATGATTTTGTGAAGGGTTTTGAAGACTTTCTAAATTTTTAAAAT
Organism: Adenophora triphylla var. japonica; assembly: GCA_022495995.1. Taxonomy (NCBI): domain Eukaryota; kingdom Viridiplantae; phylum Streptophyta; class Magnoliopsida; order Asterales; family Campanulaceae; genus Adenophora; species Adenophora triphylla. The sequence goes on from JAFEMH010003082.1 coordinate 137,464, forward strand.
CTTTTCACAAACATGGCAAAATCATCATCATCCATTTCGATGAGTGATGCAGTTGATATGGAAGAATCAGTGGATTGATTGGATGTGGTTGGTTTCTCTTCCTGTTCCACGATGGACATGGAAAGTGATTTGGTTTTCCCTTCAACCTCTTCAATATGATCTAATTTAAGTTCATAGACTCTAAGGTTTGCATACAAGTTACTTAACATCCAAGTATTCAAAACTTTTGAGTCCTCAAGAGATGTGGCTTTATTTACCCATCTCGAACCTAAAGCAGCTAAGAAAGTCATATTGACTTCTTTATCAGTTAAAGTTTTGCCAAGAGATCTACATGCATTAACTACCTCAACATAGCGATCATAGGTTTGGCGCAAAGTCTCGTTGAATTTTTTGTTGAAATTGTTCTAGGATCTTTCAGCAGCATATCTTTTATTTTCTTTGCACAGATCGTCACCTTCGAGGTAGCTCTCAATGGCATCTCACATCTGCTTTGCGGTTTTTGAATACATGACCTTTTGAAGGGTTGATACGGGTAGGGTTCCAGAAATGATGAACCTCACTTTGCTGTCCAATACAGCTAATCTTTTATCTTCATCAGACCTCTCAGATTTTGGCTTTTGGACTTCTGGAAATTCAGCACTGGTGGTTGGATTTGTGTAGGCCTTCACGGGAACGAACGAGCCATTTGTCACGCACTCCACTAGCATTTCGTCGATAGTCTCCAAATGAATAAGCATTCAGACTTTCCAGATGTCGAAGTGGTCTTCGTCCAAAATGGGAATGTGTGAATAGTTAACCGTTGTCATGGTTTTTGAATTTGCCATCGTGAATCGGCACACAAGTTGTTAAGCTTGAAAAACTGTGATTTTATAAATATGTTAGCTCTGATACCACTTGTTGGTCCCAAAGGTGGCAATAAGGGTGAAAAAATAGCTAGAGGGGGGGGGGGGTAAATAGCTGTTACAAATTTTTTGCCATCTTTTGAAAACTTAACCTCTTGCTTAAAAACCTCTTGCAGTGTATTATAAACCGCAAGTGGAATTGCAAAATGCACAGCGGAATTACAGGGTAAAATGGAGCGGTTTATGAGGTGCGGTTTTGTAAGCGGTTTTACAGAACTTATAAGTGAGGTTTTGACAAAGTTAACTGCAAACACAATTCACAATAGTGGATAGCTGATAATAATATCAAACATATAAAGATTAAATAATTAGCAAAGTACTGTAAATAAAAGTACAGAAATAAAGAACACAATATTTGGAGTGGTTCAATCGTAAATGTCCACTACCAAGATGGTTAGTCTTGGATTTTCTAAGAGTTAGATTTTATATTAGAGTATGAGAGATTACAAGGTACAAAGTACAATACTCAAATCTAAAATCTTATCTATGAAGATCAATCCTAGACTATAACCGGTGTATCTCAAATGAATAATCTATGTAATTAAACAAGTGAGGTGTGAGTGTGTGTGTTTAACAAGATCAAGGCTTTTTGAATCTAGATGAAGTGGAGCTCAATGATTCTTGAAGTGATAAAGTCTTGATTTCTTGGCTGGGAAATAATTCTTGAAGAAAGAAGATGAAGATTCAAAGGGCTGAATATTTTCTGGGCAGAGCTTCAAACTTCTTATGAACTCACAGCAATTTCAATTTCTCAAGCAATCTTCAAGTGTTGAAGATTAGGGGTATTTATACCCAAGCACCAAGAACTAGCCGTTATGGTACAACTGTTGAAGTACTGTACTGGTGCATTCTGATTGGTCCACAAATCCACTTTTGTCCTTTGGTACAGCAGTTGCAGATAAAGGTGATCAGACTTCAGCTGCAAATAAGGTATGAAGGATATCTGTCACCTTTTCAAGATCCTTGCAGATCTTGTCTGACACTTAGTCACGTGACAAGATTTGGTGGTTGAATTTTGATTTGCTGACGTGGATTCCAACGTTCATATGTGGTTCATCTTCAAGTCTTCAATCATTGGATGCGGTCTAGTGTAGATGCAGTTGAGTAATTGCAGTTTCACCAGATGAGGTTTCATAGTGCGGTTTGCACTAGGTCTTCAAGATGCGGTTTCAGATAAAGAATTTCACAGAGCAATTTGCTTAGAGCGGTTTGCTCATGCGGTTTTGATGGAGCGGTCTAAAACCTTGACTGCGGTTTTGTTGGTTAGCAAAACCTCTTGACTTGAAACCTCATATCCAATGAGTCTTGTGCCAGTCTTCAAGCCTAAATTATCCTATTCTATAAAATGGAGGCTCAAAGTATGCATACCTAACAAAACCTTTCTAAAACTTTCTTGATTTTACCTTTTTGGGAAAAAAACTGTTTTCTTTGGCTTCTATCCCCATAAATATCCAGCCCAGAATATTTTTTGAGGCGCCCAAATTTTTCATCTCAAACTCAGCAGTCAGTAGACCCTTCAATTTCTAAGCATCATACTTCTTGACATCAACTATTAACATATCGTCTAGATATAGAACCAGATAAATGAATGAACCAGTTAGCAATTTATTTTGACACATAGAACAGTCATACAGGCTTCTCATGTAACCAATCTCTATCAAATAGTTGTCAAATCATTCATATCACTGCCTAGGTGATTACTTATATTCATACAAGGACTTCTTCAACCTCCATGCATAGTCTTCCTTATCAGGAACCTGAAACTTATCTGACTGTGTCATATAAATCCTTCTCCAACTCTGCATGTAGAAAAACTATTTTTTACATCCAGTTGCTCGAGCTCCAAATCCTGATGTGCCACCATTGCTAATAACACTCTGGTAAAATTGTGTCTAACTACAAGTGAGAATATCTAATTGAAGTCAATTCCCTTTCTTTGCGTGAAACCTCTAGCAACCATACGGCTTTAGACTTGACCCCCTCTGATGGTGATATATCTTCCTTTTTCTTTAAAACTCACTTGCAAGTAGCAGTCTTCCTGCCCTCTAGATTCTTAGTTAACTCCCAAGTCTTTTTCTTATGAATTGACTCCATCTCATCTCCTATAGCTGCAAGCCACTGGGCCGACTCTGAATATGTAACTGCTTCCTTGAAAATGGATGGTTTCGTTAGATCGGGCTCCACTATCTTAGCAACCTGAAGTGAATAAGAAACCATATCTTTTAAACCATACCTCTCAGGAGGCTTCCTAAAATTAGCTCTTCTACACCTATGTAAAGCCAACCCATATTTTTTAGGAAAAGGTGTTGAACTGTATGTTGATTCCATTTCTGTAGGTAGATCCTGTTTAACATTTGATTGTGGACTGCTCAACTCTGTAATATATTGTTGCTCCACCGGTTTATCAACACTATCAAAACCTGGTACTATAGCAGATTTCACAATAGGATTAAGCAGCGAGTTTAATCAAAGACAACTTTCCTGCTCATAATAACTATATTTTAAGATGTAGACCAAATTCGGTCCCTTGACACCATCTCAAAAACCCATAAAAACTCCCTTCTAGCCCTCGACTCCAACCTCCAATTATCAACATAATAATAAGCAGTACAATCAAAAGCTTTTGATGAGTGGATTTTGTACATATTATTTTACCTATGGTTCCGAATGCTTTTCATTGGATTTTGATGTATTTAGATTAGTTTTTGATGTATTTGAGAGAAATTATGTTATGTGAGGTTGTGTGGGAAAACAATTCATGTTAAGGGTAGTTTTGTCATTTTCTTTGTATTTGGTGGTGAAATCTCATGGAGCGTGCAAGTTAATTGTCAGTGAAAAAAGGGCAACAAATTGGTCAAGGTTCGAGCTCGGGGTCAAACACGGTCAAGGGACGAAGGCCAGGTCAAAGCGGAGTCAAAATTGGGCAATTCTGCATATGGCACGAATGGAGCACGACTGAAGAAGGCCAAAGCACGACTGAGGAACGAATGGAGTCAAGCACAAATCAAGCAAGCCAATCAGAACGAGTGGACCATGGGAGCACGACTCATGTGCACGAGTGGAGACCAAGGCAATTTCCAGCAAAGCTACTCAGAACAATTGGAGGGCTCTGTCACGACTCGTGGGCACGACTTGGATTGAAGGGCACGACTCATGCTAATTAGCACGACTCGTGCCAGGACGCGTATTGTGACGTCATCACGGATTTTGGAGCAGATTTTGATGAATCTTCTTAATTCCTTTTCCTAGTTTATTAAGGACTGCATTAAGGAGTATATATACTCCCTTTATTATTATTATTAGGTACTTTTGTTATTATTTTCTTGCTTAGGTTTTTGGAAGGATTGAAGGTCTTCTGATTTTTAAGGTTTTTGCTATTTTTCCAGGTTTGATGTATTGTTATTATTCATACTTTGTGATCGTTATCATGAATATGAGTAGCTAAATTCCCTTTTCATGGATTGGATGTAGTGATTGTGGAACCTCTATGCTAATTCAAGTTTGAATTCTTCCAAACTCTCTCATTCTTGTTTGATGAATTAATTATCATTCTTTTATTTGTGTTAGACTGTTGCACTACCGTGGACAGTTTATTTAAAGCACCCTAATTCATCAATTAGGTTGGATTGTTGACCTACCGGAATACAATACAACTTAGATTCATCTATTTCTTGTGGACTTAATGAGTTTCTTGAATGTTATTTTGACCTACCGGAATTGATAACAAGATAGAAATATTGGGGTTGCAATCCGCACACCAAACGTCCCAACCCTTAACCAAGTGAAAGAGTCTTTGAATGAGATTGTTATTTTTCTTGTCAAAATCATTAGCATAGAGGGGATGCAATTATGAAATCCAATCCGTGAATTTCTTTGATCTGATTAAATCCTAGTTTATTGCATTCTTATTTTCTTCAATTAAATAGTTTAATTTCTTGTTTTAATATTTTAGTTAATAAACCAAATCAAAAACCCCACTTTGTTACTTTGAGCATTAATTAAATTTACTTGTTAAAACACACGAGTCTCTGTGGTTCGACCCTTACTATTGTACATTGCTACTTTGGTGACTTGTACACTTGCAAGGTTTTTATTACACAGTGGAATTTTTTCCATCAAGTTTTTGGCGCCGTTGCCGGGGACTTGTTGTGATTTTTAACAAGTTTATTTAATCGGTGCATGTTTGGTCGCCGGTCATTGGATCCTAATTTGGTTCCTTTGAACGACGATATAGACAAAGTTGAGAGAGGCATTCCCTCTACTCAAGTGAGTGAAACTGATTCTGAAACTTCTGTCACCGAGACAGAGGTAACTTTGAGTGAATTAGAAACTTCTTCCACCGAGGGAGAAGAACTTGAATTTGATATGGCTTTGCAAGCACCCACTATGGATGCCTTTTCTAGGCCGCGGGTGGACACGTCTGTGTCATGCATTGTGTTGAATGATGCAACTAAAAGTTACGAGGTAAAAGGCCATCTGTTTAACATGATTCCTCATTTCATGGCCTCGCCTCTGAAGATTCTTTGAATTTCTTGAGGGAATATATGATGATTGTGTCTAGTTTTCCATTGAGAGACGGTGTGACTGATGAGCACTTAAGACTAAAATGTTTTCCCTTTGCTTTGAGGGATAATGCTAAGAAGTGGCTCATGTTGCTTCCACCTAGGAGCATTAATACTTGGGATGAATTGCATGATATATTTTTGAGAAAATACTTCCCACATGCTACGTTAGCCACCTTTAGACAGAAAATCATTGGGTTCACACAGGACTCATTTGAGGCATTTCAAGAAGCATGGGACAGATTTAAGATGCTCTTGGTGCAATGTCCCCACCATAATTTTCCTTTGCCTTTATTGCATCAAACTTTCTATGGGGGGTTGACACAAGCCGATCAGGCAATGGTGGATAACGCGTAGGAGGCTCTTTAGGAGCCAAAGCTGCGGATGAGACCCAAAATCTTTTTGAGAGATTAGCATCTAATTCTCAACAAAAGGGGTCAAGGGGAAAAACAAATGGTGTGAATGGAATAGGAATGAATGATGAGCTTTCAAAACAAATTGCACTTTTAAATCAAAAATTTGATACGTTGGCCATGAGTAGTACTTCCAATTCTGCTTCCAATGTGTCATCTGTTGGTAATGCCATGAATGATAGTTGTGTAACTTGTGGATCTAACACCCATTCTTATGAAGTTTTCCCCACCACTAGTCCCCATTTGTATAATCATGAGCAGGTACAGGCGATGCAAGGATATATGCGAGAGGTTCCCTTGAGAACAATCCATTTTCACGGACATACAATCCTGGATGGGGGAAGCACCCTAATTTTTCTTGGGGAGGTAATCAACAGCCGAATAAACCTCTCCATCCCCAACCACCACCGCAGGGGCCTTATGAAAGGAAGAAAGAGCCTTGGGAAGAGGCGATGGATCGGATGAGAGCGGAACAACTCCAAGCAAGAGCAGAACAGCAGCAAGCAAACAACAATCAAGCTGCTGCAATGAAAAAGTTGGAGACCCAAATGGGTCAATTGACGGAGGCATTACAGGGACGACAACCGGGTACGTTTCCTAGCCAAGGGGAGCAAGCCAAGGCCATCTTCACCCTACGTGGTGGCAAACAGGTAGACAATCAGGTAGCTTCTCCTTCTTCTCCTCCTCCTACATCACCTCTTGTTGACTCCCCTGTTGTGGAAAATATTGTTGTTGAGGATGTTGTGTCTGAGGGTGAGGGTACTAATGGATTGGGATAAAATGTGAATGTAGAAAAGTCCAACCCCAAGCCATATGTGCCCCCTGTTCCTTTCCCGGGCAGATTCTTGAGGAACAAGCTTGATCACCAAATGAAAGAATTAATTGACATGTTTTCAAAAGTTAACATAAATTTGCCTTTGTTAAATGTGATCAAGAATGTTCCTGCGTATGCTAAATTCTTCAAGGAAATTAATTCCAAGAAAATTCAGTATGGGAAAGATGAGAAATTGTTTTTGGGTGAGAATGTAGCGCTGTAGTCAAACATAGTCTTCAATCGAAAATGAAAGATCCCGGGAGTTTTCTAATTTCCATCACTTTGGGGGATTCTCACACGGTGAGAGCTATGCTTGATCTCGGAGCAAGCATTAATCTGTTGCCTTATTACATGTATCTTGAGTTGGGTTTACCCGAGCTAAAACCCACTATGATGGCCCTACAACTTGCTGATAGGTCCATTAAAAGACCATTGGGCATCGTAGAGGATGTTTTAGTTCAGGTTGGGTCATTGATTATTCCAGTTGATTTTGTGGTCCTAGAGATGCCTCGCGGTGAGGGTAGTCGCCGTGATTCACCCATATTGCTTGGGAGACCATTCATGGCAACGACCAACACCGTGATCAATGTTGGTAATGGTACTCTATCTATGACAGTCGCAAATGAAAAGATTGAAATAAATGTTTTTGATGTAATGAAAAATGCGGTGGGTCATGATGAGTCTTGCATGTTTGTTGATGAGTTTGATGAGGTTGATGATTGTGTGCGTGAAATGGCATGGCATGAGAGAGATTGTGAGGAGTTAGAGTCATTAATTTCAATGGGCGGTGAGAAACCTAGGAATAATGCGGATGCTCAACTGATGGCTGTGGATGAGGCCGACGAGCACCATCCTAGTGATGGCCCGTTTCACCCCCTAGGCCACTTCAATGAGAAGTTGGCGCCCTCTATCGTGATTCCCCCAGTCCTTGAGTTGAAGGTTCTCCCATCAAATTTAAAATATGCATTTTTAGGAGAGGGAGAGACTTTACCTGTCATAATTGCATCTGATTTGTCCACTAACCAAGAGGCCCAATTGATTGCTGTTTTGTGTGAATATAAAGAGGCCATTGGGTGGACATTAAAAGACATTAAGGGGATTAGTCCCACGATGTGCATGCACAGAATTCATCTCTTGGATGGTGCTAAACCGTCTAGGGAGAGACAACGGAGGCTGAATCCTCATATGGAGGAAGCCGTGAGAAAAGAGGTCCTTAAATTGTTAGATGCGGGTATTATTTACCCGGTGGCTGAAAGTGAATGGGTAAGCCCGGTACAAGTTGTACCAAAAAGATCGGGCATCACTGTAGTTCAGAATGAGAAAGGTGAGGATGTGCCCATTAGAGAAGTGGCCGGTCTTAGGATGTGTATTGACTTGAGAAAACTAAATGCTGCGACCAAGAAAGATCACTTTCCTCTACCTTTTATTGATCAAATGTTAGAAAGATTGGCCGGTCACTCTTATTATTGTTTTCTTGATGGCTTTTCGGGGTATAATCAAATTGCCATAGCCCCCGAAGATCAATCCAAAACCACCTTCACATGTCCATTCGGCACTTATGCATTTAGGAGGATGCCCTTCGGGCTTTGCAATGCACCTGCGACATTTCAAAGGTGTATGACCTCCATTTTTTCGGATATGATTGAAAGGTGTGTTGAGGTTTTTATGGATGATTTTTCTGTTGTAGGGGATAGTTTTGATGATTGCTTAAAGAACTTGAAATCTGTTTTGAAAAGATGTTGTGAAACCAACCTGACGTTAAGTTGGGAAAAGTGCCATTTTCTTGTAAAGCATGGGATTGTTTTGGGTCACATTGTGTCAAGTAAGGGGATTGAGGTCGATAGGGCAAAAATTGATGTGATTGCTAAATTGCCTCCCCCGAAGTCGGTCAAGGGTGTGCGAAGTTTCCTAGGGCATGCGGGTTTCTATAGGCGATTTATAAAAGATTTTTCAAAAATTTGTAAGCCTTTATGTAATCTGCTTGCCAAGGATACGGAGTTCATTTTTGACCAAGAGTGTGTTGATGCTTTCAATTTGCTTAAGGAAAAGTTGACATGTGCCCCCATTCTTTCTAGTCCCAATTGGTCTCACCCTTTTGAGATTATGTGTGATGCCTCGGACTTTGCTATTGGGGCTGTTTTGGGACAAAGGATTGATAAATTGCCTTCCGTTATCCATTATGCAAGTAGAACACTTAATGATGCACAACTGAATTATACCACAACTGAAAAAGAATTTCTAGCTGTTGTGTTTGCATTGGAAAAGTTTCGTTCTTACTTGCTTGGGTCAAAGGTGATAATTTATTCTGACCATGCTGCATTGAAACATTTGTTGAATAAGAAAGATGCTAAACCTCGTTTGTTGAGGCGGATGCTTTTGTTACAAGAATTTGATGTTGAGATCCGCGACAAAAAGGGGACTGAGAATGTGGTAGCGGATCATTTATCGAGGCTTGAGGACTATTCGTATCTTAATGTCGAGGTGAGTATGATTCCGGTTAATGAAAATTTTCCGGATGAACAACTTCTTGCCATACATGTCCAAGAGCCTTGGTATGCAGATTTTGTCAATTATCTGGTGTCCAACATGATCCCACCACACTTCACTTATGACCAAAAACGTAAGTTCAGGTCTGATGTGAAATACTACATTTGGGATGACCCTTATTTGTGGAAGATATGTCCGGATAATATTGTGAGGCGATGTGTGCCTGAGCATGAGCAAGAGAGTGTTTTGAAATTCTGTCATGAGCTCCATTGTGGTGGGCACTTTAGTGGGCAAAAGACCGCTAGAAAAGTTGTTCAATCTGGTCTGTATTGGCCCACAATTTTTAAGGATGCTCAAGAGTTCTATAAAAAGTGTGATAGATGCCAACGTACCGGTGGCATAGGGAAGAGAGATGAGATGCCGTTACAACATAATCTTATTGTTGATATTTTTGATGTTTGGGGCATTGATTTTATGGGTCCGCCCCCGTCCCATGGCTATTTGTACATTCTTGTGGCTGTTGATTATGTTTCAAAGTGGGTGGAAGCCATTGCCACCCGAACTAATGATGCTAATGTCGTTTGCAAGTTTGTTTGTGAGAATATTTTCAGCAGGTATGGCATGCCACGGGCAATAATCAGTGATCAAGGTACTCACTTCACCAATAAGAGGTTCAATTTAGTGTTGAAAAAGTATGGGGTGGTGCATAAGCTTGCTACAGCATATCATCCCCAAACTTCGGGACAGGTGGAGGTGAGCAATCGGCAGATAAAGGGTGTTCTTGAGAAAACAGTGCGTCCCAACAGAAAGGATTGGGCACTAAAGTTGGGGGATGCATTGTGGGCATACAGAACTGCGTATAAAACACCAATTGGAATGAGCCCGTATAGGATTGTGTATGGGAAAGAATGTCATCTCCCGGTGGAGTTATAACACAAGTCTTATTGGGCGGTTAAAGAATTGAACATGGACTTGAATGCAGCGGGGGAGAAGCGGTTGCTCGCACTTGATGAACTTGAGGAGCTCCGACAAGAGTCCTATGAGAGTGCTAAATTGTACAAAGAAAGGACCAAACGCTATCATGACAAACACTTGAGGCCTAAATTTCTAAGGCCGGGTATGAAAGTCCTTCTTTTCAATTCAAGGTTGAAATTGTTTCCGGGAAAGTTATGTTCCAAGTGGTATGGGCCCTATGAAGTGGTTACTGTTTCTTCATTTGGGGCGGTTGAAATCAAGGATTTGAAAAGTGGGAGAACCTTCAAGGTGAATGGACATCGTTTGAAGCCATACTACGAAGGGGTTTCAATCTTGGAGATGATTGATGTGATTGAGTTGGTGGACCCGGAGGAGGCCACCTAGTTCCGTTGAGGCATAATGTCGAGCTTAACGACTGTAACCAAAGCGCTGATTGGGAGGCAACCCAATGGAGGTAACATTTATTGTTTTTCGTATTTTTGTTTCAGTCTCTTCATCGTCGCATTTGAATTGTGTTGTGTCTTTCTTGGTCTATGCCATGAGGACATAGCATGACTTAAGTGTGGGGGTGGTGGTATTTAGGTATTTATAAAAAAAAAAAAAAATATTTTCCGCTTTTATTTGTCTTTTATTTCATAAACGTGTCGAACTACGGTGACCTGAGCCTATTCTTGTGGGTAGTCCGCCCACATTAATGGGGACGTAGGCAACGAAAGTGCGGTCAAAATGTGTGTCAATTTCGACATGCAAATTGTCTAGCCAAAGACATTAAAAAAGGGCGGCTCACCGGGAGACAACCCGGATTTGTATTTGTAATTTTTTTATTAAACTGGTGCTACTGAAAGGTATTTCTTTTGTTTATTAATGTGCAGAAAAACGTGCGTGGAGGATCAAAAGTCCTGAGCCTAAAAAAAAAATTGAAAAATTTGAAAATTGGCCCAGGCAGAGCACGACTCGTGCTCCTGAGCATGAATGGTAGCACGAGTGGGAGAAGTGCTCGTTCTAATCAGAACGACTTGGGGGCTTGGGCACGAGTCGTGGGCACGAATTGCAAAAGAGCACGACTCGTGCTAAATGGCACGACTCGTGCCAAGAAGGATTTTAAAAGCAGCAGTTACCAAAAATCCCTTCAGTCGTGCCCCCCTCTTTAAAACTTCCAGCCGCCCCTCTTTCTTTCTCTACCCTAATTTCAAATTTCCTTCTTTCTCTCTCTAAAAACCTCCATCCAATCTTCCATTAACCCCTAAAATCTCTACCCCTAACCCACAAAACACTCTTCTTTACCCTATTTAAACCTTATAATCCGAAAATCTTGCCTCAATTTTCCTCCATTGTTGGTGATTTGGTGAAGAGAAAGTGTATCTTTGAAGGTGTGGTGGGTTGGTTGATTGCTTGGTGTGGAGTGCGAATTGGAGCAAATCTCTTTGGGGTTGGTGCTACATTGGTCTTGTCCCTCTTCTCCGGGTATCTTCTCAAACTCAGGTGACTTTCCGGCGAACTTTCCGGCCAAGTGTTCCGGCGACCTCAACTGTTCAGAGGTAATTCTTTTTCAGTATCCTCTGTTGTTTTGAAGTGTGATTGGTTGTTGATTGGTGATTTTTGGAGGAAGGTTGGATTGTGTGGGATTATTATTATTTGTTTCAATTATTTTGTTGTTGGAGGATTGTTGGGATTGGTTAGTTGTTATTAGTGGTTTGCAAATTTGAGTGTTGATTGATATTGATTGCTTATGGGGAGAACAAAGGATAAAGGTAAAGCAGTTGATGCTCAGCCTAGAAAGAAAAGAAATATTTTTATTGAGGAGCCCCCTCGAGTGCCCGATGATTTCATGGGCTTAACTAAGTTAACGGACTCTCAAAAGAATAAATGGAGAAACTTGGCAAATGGAAGGGTTGTTCAAGTGACTAGATTTTTATGCGTGGAAACATTGCAGAAGTTGGGTCTGTATGAGTTGGTTGCGGGTTTGTTGAATAACATCGGACTAGGTAGATTTCTGGGCAAGAGTGCGGGGATATACAAGAGGGTGACGCTTGAATTTTTGGCAACCTTGGAGAGGAGGGAGGAAAATGGAGTATGGAGTGTGCGATTTAATATAAATGATATCACAAGGACTTTGTCGTATGCTGCAGCTAGAGAGTATTTGGGTGTGAGTGAGCCCAGAGGAGAGTGGTTTGAGAGGGATAGGACTGTGGAGATGTTCTTCTTTGAGTTGACGGGCAAGTATATGCAAAAGCCCGATGTGGTGATGAAGACTCTTTCCCATCCGGCGTGGAAATTGCTCTATAGAGGGTTATCGATGACGTTTTATGCGAACGGGGATTCGGCTCAGATGAACGCCTTGCAGTTCGCGACTATGGAGTGTGCTTTGTCTTCCAATACTGTGATTCCGGATTGGGTTGACCTATTTTTCAGGCGATGTGAAGCTTTGGGAGTCAATGGGAATGGAAACATTCCAGTGGGTGGCATGGTGACTTTATTGGTGGAAAATTTTGTTCGTAATCACCCTAGATCGGTAGGCAATGCGGAGGGGCCTCTATTTTATGATCGGTTCTTTCTATACCGATATGACACCTTTGAGAGGATCTCGGGCCAGAATGATGCCTTGACATTTTCTTATGGTGGTGATAGGAGCTTCAGGTGTGCGCAGGGTGTGGTCTTGCCCTATGGTCCATACGCTCGAGACTGGAGGATGCCATTTGTTGCAGACATGACTTTGCGTGACTTGAAGAGAGATATGGGTGAAAGAGTGAGTGACGAAGAGGAGGAGCAGCATGAGCAGCAGGGTGATGAGCAGCAGGGTGGTGAGGACCATCAGATGAGAGAGCAGTTTCAGGCTGGGACTAGTGGAGGCTTTGCAGGCCATGGGCAGGATCAGTCAAGTATGGCGGGGGCCTTTGGAAATTGGGGTGATATGAGAGCATATTTGGATGTTCAATACCAGAGAGATGCAGAGGAGCGAGAGAGGAGATATAGAGAGGAGTGTGAGGCTCAGGAGGCGCAGAACTTGATGTGGCGCACTCGATTTGATTATGTGGATAGACGTTGGGATGCGCAGGATAACAGATTGGAGGCGTTGGAGGACAGGCTGGATACTACGAATAGAATGGTATTTCAGCAACAGCTTTGGATGCAGCAGTCTGAGCCGAGACAGTACGAGCCAGTTCCAGATGAGCATTTTCAGGAGATGATGAGGAGAGCTGATAGGCGGTGCCTTTTATTGTATATATATAAAAAAAAAAATAATAAAAAAAATAATAATAATAATAGAGTGGCTAAGTGAAAACCCGAAAGGGCACTTAGGCAAAAGGTGAGATTTTGAGTGATAATATCTTTTATTCACCGGCGTGGATGAATAAGGGGGAGCTAGGAGTTCGGGTAGGATTATCTTTGGTGATGGAGGTTCGTGTTAGAGGCGTTAGAATAGAAATCCTCGTGCACCTTGGAGTAATAAGGGGGGTTGGAGAATAGCACGAGGTAAGTTTTTGTTGAGCACTACCTTTTCTTAACATTAACTTTTGATTGAGGGTGTACATTGTGTAGTGTGAGCAAGTGTGGGGGAAAATCTAGGACATGTTAGTTTCCCCCCACTATCCTTGTGAGGGCCCTAGTTTGGACGATCATTTTATTATGGAGTTTGATGTCAAGCTAGGACCATTGATATTTTTTTGTGGAGTCGTATGGAGACGGAGTTTTGTACACTCCGATATCATTTTGATTGACTTGTATTGGTGGTTAGAGGAGCTAGGTATAATTTTCTTCCACACATCTGCTTTAGACCAATTTTAGATTGGAGTTAGGATATTACTCAGGGACGAGTAATGGTCTAAGTGTGGGGGAATTTGATGAGTGGATTTTATACATATTATTTTACCTATGGTTCCGAATGCTTTTCATTGGATTTTGATGTATTTAGATTAGTTTTTGATGTATTTGAGAGAAATTATGTTATGTGAGGTTGTGTGGGAAAACAATACATGTTAAGGGTAGTTTTGTCATTTTTTTTGTATTTGGTGGTGAAATCTCATGGAGCGTGCAAGTTAATTGTCAGTGAAAAAAGGGCAACAAATTGGTCAAGGTTCGAGCTCGGGGTCAAACACGGTCAAGGGACGAAGGCCAGGTCAAAGCGGAGTCAAAATTGGGCAATTCTGCATATGGCACGAATGGAGCACGACTGAAGAAGGCCAAAGCACGCCTGAGGAACGAATGGAGTCAAGCACAAATCAAGCAAGGCAATCAGAACGAGTGGACCATGGGAGCACGACTCGTGAGCACGAGTGGAGACCAAGGCAATTTCCAGCAAAGCTACTCAGAACGATTGGAGGGCTCCGTCACGACTCGTGGGCACGACTTGGATTGAAGGGCACGACTCGTGCTAATTAGCACGACTCGTGCTAATTAGCACGACTCGTGCTAATTAGCACGACTCGTGCCAGGACGCGTATTGTGACGTCATCACGGATTTTGGAGCAGATTTTGATGAATCTTCTTAATTCCTTTTCCTAGTTTATTAAGGACTGCATTAAGGAGTATATATACTCCCTTTATTATTATTATTAGGTACTTTTGTTATTATTTTCTTGCTTAGGTTTTTGGAAGGATTGAAGGTCTTCGGATTTTTAAGGTTTTTGCTATTTTTCCAGGTTTGATGTATTGTTATTATTCATACTTTGTGATCGTTATCATGAATATGAGTAGCTAAATTCCCTTTTCATGGATTGGATGTAGTGATTGTGGAACCTCTATGCTAATTCAAGTTTGAATTCTTTCAAACTCTCTCATTCTTGTTTGATGAATTAATTATCATTCTTTTATTTGTGTTAGACTGTTGCACAACCGTGGACAGTTTATTTAAAGCACCCTAATTCATCAATTAGGTTGGATTGTTGACCTGCCGGAATACAATACAACTTAGATTCATCTATTTCTTGTGGACTTAATGAGTTTCTTGAATGTTATTTTGACCTACCGGAATTGATAACAAGATAGAAATATTGGGGTTGCAATCCGCACACCAAACGTCCCAACCCTTAACCAAGTGAAAGAGTCTTTGAATGAGATTGTTATTTTTCTTGTCAAAATCATTAGCATAGAGGGGATGCAATTATGAAATCCAATCCGTGAATTTCTTTGATCTGATTAAATCCTAGTTTATTGCTTTCTTGTTTTCTTCAATTAAATAGTTTAATTTCTTGTTTTAATATTTTAGTTAATAAACCAAATCAAAAACCCCACTTTGTTACTTTGAGCATTAATTAAATTTACTTGTTAAAACACACGAGTCTCTGTGGTTCGACCCTTACTATTGTACATTGCTACTTCGGTGACTTGTACACTTGCAAGGTTTTTATTACACAGTGGAATTTTTTCCATCAGCTTTTAAATTATAATAATCAACAGATTTACCTAACCATACCTCATTGGGAGCTTTGATGTTGATATCTGCATGAGGTACACGATTTATCAAGTAACATGTTATGCTAACCGCTTCTGCGCATAAACACTTAAATAGACCTCATTGAAGAGCATACACCTTTCTCTCGCCAATAATGTTATTCATGTGCTGTGCAAAACCGTATGTTGTTGTCTACCCCTGATATTGAGATGTCTAGAAATCCCCATCAGAAATTATCGAACTCACTACTACAAAATTCTAACACATTACCTGTCTGTAGTCGCTTGATTTTCTTTCATGTCTGATTTTTTTACTAATATCTTCCACTGCTTGAAATTCTTGAGACCCTCACTCTTGTGCTTCATAATAATTACCTAAGTGTTTCTCGAATAATCATCAAACATAGATAAGAAATAAATGTGTTCCCAACAATCTGAGTGAATGTAATCGAGAGTACCCATTGGTATATGAACCCCCTTAAGAAATTTGCTTCCCTTCATCTTCCTAATTACACAATGTTCTCAAAACTCAAGGTTTTTAACCATATGGACACAAAGAAGATCATGTTTTGCCGATTCTGCATCAGTCTCATGTGTCTCAGCCTAATATGTCACAACTTTTTCATATTCCCCTCGCCCACCTCAGATGATGTAATAAAAATTGAACCAAAAGAGTTTTTTCCTTGTAAGAAATATAAATAAACTCGCTTCAAACCTTTAAGAACCACTTCAGAACCATTGCAACCACATACAACTCAACCTTTACCTTGAAACTATACCCTTTGTTGTCTAGTTAACTAAGAGATATCATAATATTTGTATAATAAGCGAATGTGTCTCACATCATTCGAAATTTATGACTTACCATCATGGGTGTGAAACTTGATGCAGCCAATACCAACTATCTTACAAGCAGCACTTTTAGCCATACGAATATTATCACCATCCACCTGCTAATAAGTTGTAAACCACTCCCTACTCGGACTAATATGATAAAAAGCTTCAGAATCAGGAATCCAAGCATTTATTTTTGATGATAAACTTCTTCGGTTAATAGAGCATAATCTTCCACAGAATCAACATTGTTTACCATAGCAGTAGTAGTAGCCTCAATACGGACAGATAGCTCGACTTTCTTCTTCCTAGAACAATCAAATTTCCAATGTCCCTTCTTTTTGCGGTAATTAAAAATATCTCTAGGTTTCTGACCCTTCTTAACAAAAAGGTTTCATCTTCTTTGTTTAATCCATTTAAAAACTTCAAATCCATCAAATCCAACATAAAAATAAGTTTTAAAAAATAAGTGTCTAGCTTGATCTAGTACACAAATCAGAAGGTTATATTTGAATACTTGCTTCGTGTACATTTGCATTATATTTGTTATTAGATAGTAATTTTCTATATTGAAATAAAAAACATAGTACATTGAATAAGTTGATCGTTTTTTTCCAAAATAAGAAAGTCTAATACTCCCTTCGTCCTGAAAATTTTGCCACACTTTAACTTTTATTGTCAACTCAATCAAACTTTGACCATAATTTTATATAAATCTAGATACTTCTATTCAATTCTAAAAATTGTTATTAATAATGTTATAATTGTGAAATAATTACAATTTTTAAAATTGAATAGGGATATCTAAATTTTCATAAAGTTATATTATCAAAACCTAATTCAAATGACCATAAAAATCAAAAGGGGACAAATTTTCCGGAAAGAGTTTTTCTTTTTGAAAGTTTTAATATAATCTCATTTACTTTTTTTAAAAAAAAATTATAATTAATTGTGTCCACAGTTTTTATTTTCATTAGTAATTACTCACAGACACACGTAAAAATATTAGGGAAAAAGAAAAAGAGTACCTTTGCCTTACTACAAGAAGGTTTTGGGTTCGATTTCCCCTTTCCCGTTGTAAAAAAACATTGCATCTAGTGATCGTGACCTGCTTAAAAGTGTATTTTTCTTAATTATAAGTATTAACTATTTGTTATAATTATGTAAATAAATATGGAGTACATAAAATTGTGGCACTCACACGTTCTTATTTAATTTTCCAATCAAGCATCAAAATCTTATTTCATAATTAGATTGTACAAAATGTATGTATATTTAACTTAATAGAAGTTTCCACTAAGTAAACACTTTTTAGGATATATATTTTTTCTTCGAATAATACACTTTTTAAAAAGTATGTTTCAAATTACATATGTCGACAAACTATGTACCAAACTAACCACTTTATGTGAAGTCGACATTAGTAGTGGCGACTTTGACCAAAAAGTCAAAGCCATCACTATTAATGTCAACTTTAACTCACTATTAATGTCGACTTCACACAAAGTGATTAATTGGTATATAGTATGCCGACCTAACTCACTATTAATATCGACTTCACACCAAGTGATTGGTTTGTATATAGTATGCTGACCGGCATATATATTTTGGCACATACCTTTTTTTAAGTGTATTATTAAAAAAAAAACCCCCACTTTTTAGGGTTATCAATTCACACGCACACAAAAGAAAAAGAACCTTTAAAAGGATAAATAAAAAGAGTACCTCTTTTTCCTTTATCACACCATACCAAGGTATAATGATGCTTTTTTTAAGTCAAAATCTAGGGAGAAACTTTCTCCATGAGTTATGGAGAAACGGAGCCCGACTTGTCGCGCGACAATGCAGGCCAGAATACGTTTCTCCATAAGTATGGCACGACTCTTTTTTCTGGATATCCGTCCCAAGGCTTCTGGATATCCAGAACCTTGTGAAAGTGATATCCAGAATAAAAAATTTGGCCTTGACCTTGGCCTTTGCCCCAAATCTTTTTTTCTGAATATCCGTTCCAAAGCTTCTGGATATCCATCCCAAAGCTTCTGAATATCCAGAACCTTATGAAAGTGATATCCAGAATCAGAAATTTGGCCTTGGCCTTGGCCTTTGCCCCAAAGCTTCTGGATATTCATTCCAAAGCTTCTGGATATCCATCCCAAAGCTTCTGGATATTCATCCCAAAGCTTCTGGATATCCAAAGCTTCTGGATATCCATCCCAAAGCTTCTGGATATCCAGAATCAGAAATTTGGCCTTGGCCTTGGCCTTTGCCTCAAATTTTTTTTCTGGATATCCATCCCAAAGCTTCTGGATATCCAGAACACATTTCTCCATAAGTTATGGAGAAACGTGTTTCTCCAGAGACCGACTCTTTTTTTAATTCCTTTGAAGACGGTGGCTGATGAATTGTCTTAACCTCAGCTAATTATTTAGAGAATATGAAATCTTATTAGACGTGTATTTATTTTTGTTGGAAAAAATAGTGGGTGTGAAGGAAATTTGAGATTATTTTCTAAATGGGTTATTTATTAAATGACCAAATTGATTTTGGATTTGTATTCTACTCCATGAGAACATTAAAATCGAATATTTATTTGTCTAAGATGGTTGATGGATGAATGAAATATTAAGGCTCAAAGATGATGGGTTGAAAGTGGGAAAAAGATGTTATCCCACATTGAATGGGAATGTGAAAGTTAGATAGTTTAAATACTACTACACTTTATGTAAGGAGTAATTGTGTGTGGCATAGAGGCTCTCTCTCGCGCACGGGTGAGCAGGGGGGTGCAAATCATGGTCCAAAATAGGCTTGGGGCTACCAAACTCATGAGCGTACGCGTCCTGCGGACACGAATGTAGCTCCGAAATGGCCTACCCGCGCAAGCCCACCTTTTGCTAAAAATTTAGAATTTTTGATTTCAAAATTTAATCCCATTTACCCATTGTAACTGAAACTGAGTTAATGACGATTTTTATTTCTTCCTTGTAACAGCCAAATAATTTTCGTGATTACTATAATAATTTTCGTGATTATGATTGGATTGGCAGTTTCGATTCAAGGCAACTATGAAATGGAGTCTTCACAAACCATTTGACACACCAATTTTCCTGCAATTTCTCTCACTCTCTCTTCGCTGCATATTGTTCAAACTTCCTTTGGCCTCCTTGCATACTGCATCGTGGTGATACTGTCTAGACACGCTGCCAATTCGTCGGGAACTTTAGGTTCAAAGTGCCCCCGGTCCGCACGTTCTATCCTGGGAGACTCGCGTCCGAGGCAGCTTCAAGCACTATTGGTGAGGGGATGAATAAGTCTTAAGGAGACTGATTCATCAGGGCTCGTGCACAACCAATTTGTTGCTGCCATCTTGTTTCTTCTTTTCAGTTTATAATTCTGTTTCAGTTTCTATTTTCTGTTCTGTAATTTTATTTGTAATTTATTTTCTTCTGTAATTGCAACTTTGCTAACAATCTTAAGACTTAATTCCTACAGAAGGAAATGAGTTACAGAAAATCTTGAGACTAATAATCTGCTTCTGTTTCAGAAATGGCAACTGAGACTAACAAAGCTGGAACTGAAACTGTGACTGTGACCCAAACTGGAACTGGAAATGGCTCTGGTTCTCAAGGCACTTCTATTGTGACTAATCCTCAAACAGTGCACATCTCAAACCCCCATGCTGAAAAGCCTGAAAAAAATTTTGGCCACGACTTTAAGAGGTGGCAACAGAAAATGTTTTTCTATTTGACCACTCTGAATTTGGCTAAGTATCTGAAAGAAGATATGCCAGTTGTGGCTGAAAATGAAACGGATGTGACAACCGTGGCTGCGGTTGATGCTTCGAAACATAGGGAATTCCTTTGCAAGGACTATGTTCTTAATGGCTTGTCTGATTCTCTCTATAATGTGTATAGGGGGAAGAAGAATGCTAAAGAACTATGGGAGTCCTTGGAACACAAGTATAAAATTGAGGATGCGGGAACAAAGAAGTTTATTGTTGCCCGTTTCCTTGATTTTAAGATGGTGGACTCTAAGACCGTGAAAACTCAAGTTGACGAGTTGCAAACAATTTATCATGAGATTGATGCCGAGGGCATGGTTCTTAGTGAAAGTTTTCAAGTGGCTGGAATCATTGAAAAGTTGCCTCCAGCTTGGAATGACTTTAAGAACTACTTGAAGCATATGCGAAAGGAGATGAATCTTGAAGGGCTCATTCTTCGGCTTAGCATTGAGGAAGGCAATAGAGTTGCCGAGAAAAAGTTTAACCCAAGTGTAGCCAAAGCTAATGTGGTGGAGCATGGCCAAAGCTCCAAAGGCAAAGGCAAAGGCAAGGGTAAAGCTAAGGTTGAAACAATTAGAAGGTCGTTCAACTTGAAGCCTCAAGGTGGGGTTTCCAAGAAGAGATTCACAGGAACTTGTTACAATTGTGGTGGTGAAGGCCACAAGGCGTCAACATGTAAGCTCCTAAGAAGGCTCGTTAAGTGAACATGGTGGATGACATTGCTAGAGATGTGTCCGATATGCACCTTGCGGCGGTAGTTTTCAAGGTGAATATGGTGGGTTCGAATCCAAATCAGTGGTGGATTGACACCGGTGCTACTAAACATGTGTGCTCCAACAAAGACATGTTTAGTACTTTTGAAGCTATGGAAAATGGCGAAAAGTTGTTCATGGGGAATTCGGCCACTTCCGACATCAAAGGTCAAGGGAAGGTGGTTTTGAAGATGACATCCGGTAGGGAATTGACTCTCAACAATGTACTTTATGTACCCGATATCCGGAAGAACTTGGTTTCCGGCTCTCTTTTAATTAAGCATGGTTTTCATATTCTGTTCGAGTCCGATGTTGTCACTTTGTCCAAGAATAGAATGTTTGTAGGAAAAGGTTATGTGAATGATGGGATGCTAAAGCTTAGTGTTATGGTAGTGAAACCGAATGTAATATGGCTACTAAGCCCAAAGTTAATGAAATGAATAATTCTTCCGTTTACTTGCTTGAGTCTTCCCATTTGTGGCATGGTAGATTAGGACATGTTAATTATGATGCTATTCGTAGATTAATTAACTTGAACTACATACCAAAATTTAAAGTTGATTGCAAACACAAATGTGAACCTTGTGTTGAAGCAAAATTTACAAAACCTTCATTCCATTCAATAACAAGAAATAGTGAACCACTCGAGTTAGTTCACACGGACTTATGTGACTTTAAATCAACACAATCACGTGTGGCAATAAGTACTTCTTAACTTTTGTTGATGATAGCACAAAGAGTTGCAATGTGTATCTTATCAAAAGTAAAGATGAAGCTATAGAGAAGTTTATTCTCTATAAAAATGAAGTTGAGAATCAATTAAACCGGAAAATTAAGGTGCTAAGAAGTGATCGTGGTGGGGAATATGAGTCTCCATTTAAGGCAATTTGTGCTCAAAACGGAATTAAACATGTAACCACGACACCTTATACACCCCAATAAAACGGTGTTGCCGAACGAAAAAATCGAACATTGGAAGAAGCAATGAATGCCATGTTGATAAGTTCGGGATTACCTTCTAACATGTGGGGAGAAGCCGTGTTGTCGGCAAATTATGTGTTAAATAAGGTACCTCGAAAGAAACTAAACAAAAGCCCATATGAATTATGGCATGGAAGAGCACCATGTTATAAATACTTGTGAATGTGGGGGTGTCTTGCGAAGGTAGCTGTACCTCCACCTAAAAGGGTGAAAGTTGGTCCTAAGACTGTTGATTGCAAATTTATTGGATATGCACAAAACAGTTGTGCTTATAGATTTCTTGTTCATGAATCGAAAATTCAAGATATACACAAGAATACTATAATGGAATCAAGAAATGCTTCTTTCTTTGAGAATGTGTTTCCGTGTAAAAGAGATGAGGCAAGCTCATCTAAACGGACGTTTGATTCAATAGAAGAAGAAGTAGGAGAAGAAAATCATCATGAAAATGATAAAGCGGAGGTAGAACCTCGACGTAGCAAACGAGGTAGGATAGAAAAATCCTATGGATCGGATTTTCTAACCTACATGCTTGAAAGTGAACCACAAAGTTATAAAGATGCCGTGAGCTCTACGAAAGGACCTTTGTGGAAAGAGGCCATCAAAAGTGAGATTGATTCCATTTTACAAAATCACAGTTGGGAACTAGTGGATCTTCCTCCGGGAAGTAAAACACTAGGATATAGGTGGATTTTTAAAAGGAAAATGAAGGCTGATGGAACCATTGATAAGTATAAGGCCAGACTTGTAATAAAAGGTTACAGACAAAAGGAAGGTCTTGATTACTTTGACACGTATTCTCCTGTTACGAGAATTACGCCTATTAGGATTGTACTTGCAATTGCCGCTTTGCGAAATATTGAAGTACATCAAATGGATGTAAAAACTGCCTTTCTAAATGGAGATTTAGAAGAGGAGATTTACATGGAACAACCAGAGGGATTCTCTGCTCCAGGACAAGAAAATAAAGTGTGCAAGTTAGTGAAGTCATTGTATGGCCTCAAACAAGCACCAAAACAGTGGCATCAAAAGTTTGATCAAGCCATGATTGAAAGTGGATTCAAAATCAATGAATGTGACAAATGTGTCTATGTTAAAAGCACTGAAAATGGCTATGTTATTTTGTGTCTTTACATAGATGACATGCTTATCATAGGAAGCTGTGATAAAATGATTAAATCCACAAAGAATATGTTGAACTCGAAGTTTGACATGAAGGATATGGGTGTAGCGGATGTGATCCTTGGTGTGAAAATTTCTAGAATATCCGATGGACTTGTACTAAGTCAATCACATTATGTGGATAAAATTCTTGAGAAATTTAACAAGGATGATGATAGAACGGCAAATACTCCAATTGACACAAGCCTACATTTAACGAAAAATCGAGGCGAACCTGTGTCTCAATTAGAGTATTCGAGGGTCATTGGAAGTCTAATGTACTTAATGAGTTGTACAAGACCAGATATTGCATATGTTGTAAACAAACTAAGTCGGTATACAAGTAATCCTGGGAAGGACCATTGGAAGGGTATAGTGAGTGTACTAAGGTACTTAAGATATACTCGTAATTATGGATTACACTATACTAGACATCCAGCTGTAATTGAAGGATATAGCGATGCTAATTGGATATCAGATATCAAAGACTCTAAGTCTACGAGCGGATATATATTCACATTAGCTTTGTCTTTGCTATATCATGGAAGTCTTCTAAGCAGATTGTTATAGCCAGATCCACTATGGAATCTGAGTTTATAGCATTAGACAAGTGTGGTGAAGAAGCCGAATGGCTACGCCAATTTTTAGAAGATATTCCAAAGTGGACAAAGCCTGTGCCAATAACTTGTATACATTGCGATAGCCAATCTGCAATTGGTAGGGCACAAAGTCATATGTATAATAGTAAGTCTAGACATATACGTCGTAGACATAATAACATAAGACAACTACTCTCAACTGGTACCATATCTATTGACTATGTGAAGTCAAAGGATAATTTAGCGGATCCGTTAACGAAAGGGTTAACAAAAGAGGTAGTTGAACGTTTGACATTAGGAATGGGACTAAAGCCTCTTTAGAAGTTAAACACAGTGGAAAACCCCACCTAGTTGACCGGAGATCCCAAGATCTAGGTTTTCAAAGGGACAACCTAACTGTTAAAAGACTTGTAGTGTCACTGTGGGGGAATCATCCCCAAACCCATTCCTTAAGTGACATCCCGAAAGGAAAAGGTTAAGCATCTTGCTTTTAATGATTCTTACGCTTCAAAAATGTCGAGCGGGATAATACAGGTTAACTATAAGAATCACCTATGTGAGAGAAAAGTGTGTCCGCTTCGAGGAGAATTGCGTGAGGCTCAATTCTTAGACCCTCTCACAGAACCAGGCATTATGTTCAGGGCCGTGAATGAACATAGTCATGAGAATTGAAGTGTGTTAGGGAGATACATGTGTAAAGTATATGATCGGCTACACAAAAAGCTGAACAGTTCAAGGATATCGTGTCTACTGATTAGCGAGTAGAGTAAATATATTTTACAAGGGAAGGTTCAAAGGGCAAACCCCTGCCTATCCTATGCAGGTGTCAACTGTCGGACTTTATCACCATTTCCTCATTATTTCCTTCATGTGGGGGATTGTTGGAAAAAATAGTGGGTGTGAAGGAAATTTGAGATTATTTCCTAAATGGGTTATTTATTAAATGACCAAATTGATTATGGATTTGTATTCTACTCCATGAGAACATTAAAATCGAATATTTATTTGTCCAAGATGGTTGATGGATGAATGAAATATTAAGGCTCAAAGATGATGGATTGGAAGTGGGAAAAAGATGTTATCCCACATTGAATGGGAATGTGAAAGTTAGATAATTTAAATACTACTACACTTTATGTAAGGTGTAATTGTGTGTGGCATAGAGGCTCTCTCTCGCGCACGGGTGCGCGAGGGGGAGTGCAAATCATGGTCCAAAATAGGCTTGGGGCTACCGAACTCATGTGCGTACGCGTCCTGCGGACACAAATGTAACTCCGAAATGGCCTACCCGCGCAAGCCCACCTTTTGCTAAAAATTTTGAATTTTTGATTTCAAAATTTAATCCCATTTACCCATTGTAACTGAAACAGAGTTAATGACGATTTTTATTTCTTCCTTGTAACAGCCATATCAGAAACTAATGCAAAATTATTACTGTAATAATTTTCGTGATTACTGTAATAATTTCGTGATTATGATTGGATTGGCAGTTTCGATTCAAGGCAGCTATAAAATGGAGTCTTCACAAACCATTTGACACACCAATTTTCTTGCAATTTCTCTCACTCTCTCTTCGCTGCATATTGTTCAAACTTCCTTTGGCCTTCTTGCATACTGCATCGTGGTGATACTGTCTAGGCACGTTGCCAATTCGCCGGAAACTTTAGGTGCAAAGTGCCCCCGGTCCGCACGTTCTATCTTGGGAGACTCGCGTCCGAGGCAACCTTAAGCACTATTGGTGAGGGGACGAATAAGTCTTAAGGAGACTGATTCATCAGGGCTCGTGCACAACCAATTTGTTGCTGCCATCTTGTTTCTTCTTTTCAGTTTATAATTCTGTTTCAGTTTCTATTTTCTGTTCTGTAATTTTATTTGTAATTTATTTTCTTCTGTAATTGCAACTTTGCTAACAATTTTATCTCCATATATAAAATATTCAATTAGCTATATGAATTATTTGTTACTCCCTCAATGTGACAAAATAAATATCAAACATCGCGTTTCTAAAAATAGTATATAAAGTTTGGCGATCTCCATCCGAGTTTATGATCGATCTTGCTTCTTGATATTATCAATTTGTTCATATGATAAAAAAAAATTACATAAATTAAATTAGTTTCATTAATTAAGGTTGTAATGTTGGATTATATTATTCGATACCATCTCCATAAGTTGTAGAGTCTCTAGGATAATCTTGGTTTAATGGGATTATACTACTCTAAATCACAACGGGGAGATGAGAAGAGAAATCAAAATCTAGGAAAATTTACCGTAAAAAATCTTGAGATTTCAAGTGATAGCCTTGATAAAAGCTTGAGATCCGCGTAAAGAGATGTCGAGAACGAATTTGAAAGAAATTTGAGGGTTTTTTGTGCTCTTTCAAGGAAAAAAACTTAGCCAAACGTGTGTATCGAATGGGAAGGGAAACCCTTGTATAACTTGATGACTAAGGAAAGAGAGTCACAAAGAAGATAAGAATCAAATACTTGATTTTGAGAGATTAATTGAGAGTCAAATCATTGTAGATATCGACCAAATCAGATCAAATCCCAAGATAGAGATCAAGATAGAGAAGGAAATTGAATCGGATCGCATTCTGGAGAGATTGTCTCGTACGAGACACGTAGTCTCATACGAGACAGGCATTGCATTTTACTTTTTGCCCCTCTAGTTAGTATGTTAGTTAGTTAATTACAAAACTAACGAAGTTAATTAGAAACCTAACAAAATATGACGAAACTAATGAATATTCATCAAAACACAAATGTGAGACAAAAAGTAGTGTAATCATGTCTAATGAGTTCATAATTGGGTGTCTACAAAAAAAAAAAAAAAAAATTGAAAAGGATAAATAAGAAGAGTATCTATTATTCCTTATCAAAAGGGCACCATGATCTAATGAATTTTTTTTTTTCATTTGCAGACGATGGTTGATGACTTGCTCTAATCTCAACTAATTATTTTAAGTTTATGAAATCTTGTTACACTTGTATTTATTTTATCTCCATTTATAAAATATTCAATTAGCTATAAGATGTTGTGAAAATCACGCCCACGCAGCGGAAAACGGACCGAGCTAGGAAGAAAAATAAGGGCAACACACACGAAAAGTAAATAACACACAAAGGAACACACAAGAATTGTTAACCCGGTTCGTTGCAACAACAACTACGTCCGGGGGCGCTACCAAGCCAAAAATATTCACTATAATATTTTTCGATGTTACAATTTGTCTCTAGGCTATCACATGTATTTATAGGGAACAATAAATCAAATCCTAGTAATAAAAGGATTCCTAACTAAAGAAAGTATTCTTCTTTCTTCACAAGTCCTTCCAAATATTACTACCAAAAGGAATCACCAATGCAAGAGGAGATCTAATCAAAATAGGAAACAAATCTGCTGCAGAAGAATCCTCCTTGATCTCACCAACTCCTCCGACCGCGGTTCAAATTCCTTTATCCATGGTTTTGACTCCACATCCCAACAATCTCCCACCTGGAGACAAACCATCCATGATACCTCTCTTGAAACAAATTTCAGTGGCCAGCTATTGCGTTGGTAGCGCCCGGCCTCTTGTCTAGTTATCCAAGTGAGTTGAAGCTGAGCTACGCTTCAACATAACTGTCGGTTCTACCATGCTCCGAGTCTTCATTCCGAATGATCCTCCCTGCACATCCCCGCTCACTTGCTTGCTAACTATCGATCCTGAACAGCGCGAATCCACGTGCCCCACACAATCACAAGCTTGGAACCTTTGTGTGTTCTTTGCAACCCATCGCATCACCGTTCTAGATCCCGCTCCCATGTTGACCAAATTGGCTCCGCGTCGGCCGACTTCATCACCCAATTTTCTATCAACATACCGTTTAGTGAAATTTCTCCCACCATGGCGATCTCGGCCACCACCATTCATCATTGGGATGCGCCTTCGTTTCCCCCAACGACTCATGTTGCATGTGGTATACAACATATTTTCCACGCCGCCACGAGCCACCAAGCTAGCTCCGCGGTTTACCTTCCATGTCCCACAACCGAAGGTCACCACACAACCCTCCTTATCAAGTTGCCTTATGGAAATCAAGTTCCTCTTCAAATCCGGAATATGTCGCACATCACGTAGCCGTAAAACAGTCCCATCCGTTGCTTTGACCCGAACTACCCCCTTTCCAATGACCTTGACAGGATAATCGTTTCCCAAACGAACAACCCCAAAATCACCCTAACGTATTGCTCCATTCTTTCTGCACTGGTGCATGAATGAAACGTCGAGCCCGAATCCAAAACCCACGAATCAGTTGAACTGCTCCCACCCAAGATTAATACGTCCGCCATCTCTTCAACAACATTCAATTCCTTCGCTCTGCCTGACCGCTTCGGACAACTTCTCCTAAAGTGCCCCTTCTCCCCACAATCGTAGCAAGTAATCACCTTCTTGCTGCCCTTACTCTTTTCACCGACATTTAGTGCTAGCCCCGATGTCCCACCCTTGCTCTTCCTACGAATTTCTTCGCCAAGAATCACATCAACGACATCCGCAAACTTCAGCTTCACTTTTCCTGTTGAAACGTTAACTGCTATCGCAGTCGTATCCCAACTTTCCGGCAAAGAAGAAAGTAAAATCAATGCTAGTACCTCATCATCAAGAGTAACGGCCACGGAAGACAGTTGGGTCGCAGTAGATTTGAATTCACTTATATGCTTTGTTGCCGACATGCCCTCCACCATCCTTACGTTCAACAGCTTCCTCATTAGATGAGCTTTATTCGCCGCCGATGGTGCCTCGTACATGCTCGCCAACATCTGTAACATCTCCATGGTAGTCTTCGCCTCCAAAACATTCTTCGCCACATCCTTGGTCAACGTTTGCCTAACAAGCCCTAACGCTTTCCGATCCAAGATTTCGAATTTTGCTTCCTCTATGTCCGCCGGCTTTTCTTTTAATGGTAGATACAAATCCTTGTTCCACAAAACATCCTCGATCTGTGTCTTCCAAAAAATTGAAATCCGTCCCATCAAACTTTTCGATCAACACCTTATTACCATCCTCCAAAGCTCCCAAGAAATCCATAGCAAAAGACCAGCCAACCAATGATTCGACAAAACCAAAGGGCTCTGATACCAGTTGTTGTGAAAATCACGCCCACGCAGCGGAAAACGGACCGAGCTAGGAAGAAAAATAAGGGCAACACACACGAAAAGTAAATAACACACAAAGGAACACACAAGAATTGTTAACCCGGTTCGTTGCAACAACAACTACGTCCGGGGGCGCTACCAAGCCAAAAATATTCACTATAATATTTTTCGATGTTACAATTTGTCTCTAGGCTATCACATGTATTTATAGGGAACAATAAATCAAATCCTAGTAATAAAAGGATTCCTAACTAAAGAAAGTATTCTTCTTTCTTCACAAGTCCTTCCAAATATTACTACCAAAAGGAATCACCAATGCAAGAGGAGATCTAATCAAAATAGGAAACAAATCTGCTGCAGAAGAATCCTCCTTGATCTCACCAACTCCTCCGACCGCGGTTCAAATTCCTTTATCCATGGTTTTGACTCCACATCCCAACATAAGAATCATTTGTTACTCCTGACGAAATAAATGTTACACTTCAATTTATTTAGAAATAGTATATAAAGTTCAGCATTCGCTGTAAAATGCCATTTCTTAAGATAAGGAGTGTGACTAGGGTGTTATTGCTTAATGTTAGAGCTCCCAAAGACCAACCTGCAGCTCCCAATGAGTGTCATCCAGCTCCCAAGGAGCGACCTTCAGCTCCTAAGAAGTAAAGCTTCCAAGGAGCGCCAGCTTTAGGAGCACCTATGTTTCCCGAATTTACGAGATATCTTCTGTGGATTTTAGGATATATTTTCTTATCATTTTGTATATATCATTTCCTTATTTATGTGTATGTATATCAAGTAGTTAACGATATTTTATAAATTGGTATCAATTAATTTGTTAGCGCAATTTTAGGAATTGATAAGGATTGTAAATATATGTAACAAGTTTAGACCTAGATCTTTAGTTTGTATAAATAGCCCTTCACGGCATTGGAATAAATAGAGAGAATTCTTTCCCTCTCCCTCTTGGACAAATTCTCAGTCACGTACAATTGAAGGGGGAGAACTATAAAGTATGGGCTTGTGTCTTCAATGGCTCCTTGAGAGCCAAGATAAAGACCGGCTTCATTGATGGAACAATTGATCGCCCAACGAAGGCGGATGAGCTGAAATTGTGGCGAACCGCAAACTCAATGGTGGTGCCATGGATATTTAACGCCATTTAACTGAACTTAAGATCCACGGTGACTTACGTGGAGGAAGTGAAGG
This sequence comes from Adenophora triphylla var. japonica, assembly GCA_022495995.1. Lineage (NCBI taxonomy): Eukaryota > Viridiplantae > Streptophyta > Magnoliopsida > Asterales > Campanulaceae > Adenophora > Adenophora triphylla. The sequence goes on from JAFEMH010003082.1 coordinate 167,455, forward strand.
TCCTGTGGGATGATTTGGTTAAGAGGTTTTTCGTTAAGAATGAACCGAGGGTCCAAACAATAAAGTGTGACCTTATCAACTGCAAATAACAGAAGAGTAAAAGTATGGCCACTTATTATTGCCACATCAAGAAACTGGGGGATGGACTTAATGACTATTTATATAGAAAAACTCCACTTGCAAAAAAAAGCCTTGCAAGCTCACTAGTTACGGTATTAGTAACGTGCGAAAGCGAGGGTCGATACCAAAGAGATTTGTGTATCAAAAATTCGATTTTCAACAGTAAAAAAAGTATCTGCTTGATTTCTGGTTTTAATTTATCAACTAAGAAATCAATTAAATTAACTAAAAACTTGACTTTGTATAGATCAAACAATTTCTTGACAATCACTATTCACATATTTAGTTAAAAAGTCAATCACATCTACACATGCAATTATAGCTAGATATTTTATTTAAAACACTTTTTATGAAACTAACAATTGATTGATGATAAAATTAACTAATGCATAAATATTTGATACACGTTACCTCCAATTCGTAGACTAAGATATTTAGCTGATCATACTCGTGATGAACATCAACAATTGTTCAATAAATTGCAAACAAAAAACCTTGAATAAATTCTTGAATTGAATCTTGAAATCCTTAATCTTCATTTTCAACTTGAAAAATGAATAAAACATTTAGATTTACATGTCTAAAGGTTTTCTATTTATATTAGGGCTAATAAGGTGTCAAAATTAGGAAAATAATAGGATTCCTTGATTAAAGAGGAAAATCAAAAGCTGCTGGCCGAAATTCTTCCTGAGATTTTCATAATTTACAGAAAAGTCCTTCAATTTTTTCTAAATTCCCGTAAACTCCGTGAAATTTGATTCCCAATAGGTCCTGAAAATTTTGATAATTCCTAAATGGGCTGAAGTTGTCCAAATATTTTTTTTGTGTGGGTGGATTGCATCGTATTATGGTGGGAGATTGCACCTTTTTCATTGCGATTTGTACCTTATTTGTGAAACTTTTGGAGGCCATAACTTATTTATACGAATTCCGTTTTGGACATGTCACATACTGTTAGAAATTTCTTGACGAGTACTATCCAATGAAATTAGTTTTTTAGTGGTCACAACTTATTATCTTCACTTTATGCTTCATTCTTTATCCTTTGCTACTCCGAACTTGATCATTCTTTTTTGTACTCTTGAATGCAATTGTCTTTCTATTTCATGTACTTATAAACACTACTGAACGTAATAAAAATGACGTGCTAGGCCCAACATACGAAGCTCAGTAATTCATGCATTATTGCTACCACATTCTTAGTGGATCGACCCACTTATTACAAAGGCCTAAAGCCCATCAGCCAAGATCAGTCGACTTAGCTCATTGTCCGACCTCCTTGATCCTGACCTAGCTTTGTCCGACATACGATCCATATCTTAGGGGTATTACCCGGCTATATCTTTCATTAGGTCGACCTAGATTCATGAAGGTGACCTCGACCTACCAGGCGTACGTCGACCAACAGAGTTATAATGTATCTACAATTCTTTTATTAACAGACTCCCTACAAATCTGGAGTTATATATGGACACGATTGTTTTCACGATTTGATCCATGATTCTAGGGATCTCATGCAATCCTACTACAATTATGTCTCATATCAAAGCCTATAAATACTTCACAACATCAACAGTTTTGAGGTAATTGCTATTTGTTATTCTGAATATCTTATTCATTATAATTTATCAGCTTATACACCATACTTATTCTCACTCCGGAGGGTCTAAGTTGGAGACCATTCCGGCTAGTCGTGGGTTTCTTGTTTCAGATCAATTAAAGCCAGGCGATCATTCTTATTGCTGGACGGAGATTGATACAGCACGTTTCTTGCGGCATCTGCTTGGTTCCATTAGAGACAGATGTTGAATATGTCTCTAATTTAGAGACGGTTTTAATCTGTCTCTAATTTAGATACACATTTTTTAATTCATCTCTAATTTAGTGATAGATTCAACATCTGTCTCTAATTTAGAGATAGATTCAACATCTGTAGTTAAAATAGATTTATTTTTATTTTCTTTATTTTAGGGTTTATGAATTGTATATTTTCATTTATTAAAAAAAAACTTATTTTATATAACTTTGTATAAAAAAATTCACGACTAACCAACATCTAAAATAATTTTCTTAATCCAAAAAAATAAAAATAAAAAAAAGTATATCATCTACCCTACAACCCATATCATATACCCTATACCCAATCTTTTTTTATATTACTTTTTCTAAAGAAAACTAATTAACAAAGTCTAAAATATTATTTACTAGTCAATAAAAAATAAAAAAAAAAATATGGTAGTCCGTCCCTCTTTTGACTTTTCTTCTATATACTTTCATTTAGTTTTTTTCTACCTTTTTTATATACTTTTTTGTAAAAAAAAATATCACTAATTAACAAACTCTAAAATATTATTTTTTAGTCAATAGAAAAAAATATAGGGTAGTCTGTCCCTCTTTTGACTTTTCTTCTATATACTTTCATTTGTTTAGTTTTTTTCTATCTTTTTTTATATACCCTTTTGTAAATAAAATCACTAATTTACAAAGTCTAAAATATCATTTCCTAGTCAGTAAAAAATTTTAAAAAAAAATAAAAAATAAATATAGGGTAGTCCGTCCCTCTTTTGACTTTTCTTCTATATACTTTCATGTATTTATTTTTTATTTTTTATAAATATTTTATTGAATAGGAAATAATATTGATGCTGCAGGAATTGTGCTTATCAATAATCCTCCACGTGGCAAGATTAGTCACCTGGCTCCTTGACCTGAAATCAGAACCCACGACTAGCCGGATGTGTCTCCGGCGAAGACAATCGGGCGTGAGAGTAAGATAACAGTATATTATAGCTCAAAATGTATTGAATAATGAACTCAGAATACAAAATGGCAGTTACCTTTCACCGTTTGGTAGTGATGAAGTATTTATAGGAAAATGTGATGTATTTTTGGGGAGGCGGCATGTCCTCCGAGATTATAGCGGCAGTTACTTGGTCGTGGGCACGTGTCTATAACGGTCCCTAATTTGTAGGGATATAGTTGTGAGCATTGATTAACCAAATGAGCCGGCAAGTGTCAGGTCGTCATTCGCTGATTTAGGTCGAGGTCGCCACTCATGGAATGGTCGACCTGACTGTCGGGTAGAGCATGATTCGTACCCGAATTGTAGTATGGATCATGAGGTCGGACTAAGTTAGGTCGGGACCTGGTAGGTCGGATCATGGACTTAGTCGACTGATGTTTGAGATGGGCCTTGGGCCTTGTTCTGATTGGATCAGTCTCATTGAGAATGTGGGTGCCAATGCTATCTGTGGGTGGGCTTTACTTGTTTAGCCCAACTTGACACCTTTGGTATGTTCAGTGGCCCCCAACTTTCGAGTGGACTTTGTCGACTTGGAAGTTAAGGAAATCTTTGACGGGAATTGCTTTACTCGCAGGTCGCTACTCATTCTGAGGTATAGTCGACCTTTGATGACGTGGCACCATCCTGGTCGTTGGCGATGAACGGTAGGAGATGAAGGAGCGCCGATTTTGGTAATGATTGCAATTCTGACGCTTGGAACTCCTTCTCGAAAACCGCTTCGGTTTTAATTTTGGAAAATTAATTTCTATTTTCTTTTCCCCTTCCAAATTTAGGAAAATAGAAATACTCAGTCTTCTTCCCAAATTCGAATTCTTACCGTTTCCAAACTCTCCCTCTCCGGCGATAATCACGGAATTGCAGTAAGATTTAAAACTCCACTCTCGGCTTCAGCAACGAACTCCCTTTCTGCAATCAATTAAGGTATTTCCCTTGTATGTTTGCTTTAGGGTTTTGATTTCTGCTTTGTGTTTAATTCCGCCATGGCTAGGACCTTTAGTAGTGAACCAGGAGCTTGGTACGGGTATTGCACTGTTAACCGTAGAGTATGCAAGCACATAAACGGTGGGTGGAGAGAGATGTCATTAAGCGAGTGTGCCTCTATCTTGACCAGGTGGGAGTTGAACTTTAGTGAAATAGGGTTGCCAGTTGCAGGAGAAATTGAAAATGTGGTGATTGACGACTCAAATGTTGTCGCTTTTCATCTATTTCATGAATTGCTTGATCATATCACTTTGTTTTATGTTAGGGATGTCCACAAACCTTCTTTCCTTAGGAACAGAATAGGTTTTCCAGGGGAGTTTAGGTCGCCCTTAGGTAGGTCGGCGAATGTGATCATAGGGCGACTCCCTGTTTCTCCTTCTTCTTGTACGAGATATGACAACTCAAGAAGGAAATGCTTTGCTTCGACCTCTTCGGCCCCGAATTGTGGATGCGTTTGGCTCCTCTGTTGTACCGGGAAGAACGAGAGAGGATATATACCCGATAGGCCTCTTCGAGGAAAGAAAAATATGGAGTCCCGATACAACATGGTTTATGATTTACGTGGAGTAAGTAGAGTGGATTATAGGATAACCATCCTTAGTAAGGCGGACTTTATGGCCAAGTTCCGTACCGGCTTCACTACCGATGCCACTAGGGTGGCCTTCTTTTATGGACGGTTTGAGGCGGGGTTGAGGTTGCCACTTAGATCCCTTTATCAATGAGTTTGGAGTGCATGGATGCTCTTCCCCTTCGGCTTAGGGCCAACACTTGCAGAGTACTAGTGTGCTTTGCCATGGTATGTAGGTTTCTAGGCCATGAACCTTGCATGAGAGTCTTCAAGGAATTTTTCGCTCCAAAGCTCGACAAAGCAGATTGAGGGATTAGTACTCCTTCCAAACCCAATTCTCCAAAATTGTTTGCCAACCTTCCCAACAAGCATAGCAGTGGAATTCCTATGTGGTAGTTGTAGAGAGTAGGTGGGATGGGAGTTCCCCTTGCCAAATAGTGAGTCGACACTATTGACGAGGAAAACTACTTGGGAGCCTCCATGGCACCAAACCTTGTATAGGAAGTTGTGCGCGTTGGTCGCGAAAGGGCCCATTAGGCGGGAGGTGTTAGGGACGACCAAGTATAACTACATCCAGTGGGATGATGCACAGGGATGGAGTGGTAGAACCCCTTGTTCTGTATTGAGAGGCCAGGTATATCCGAATGGGTTACTCATTCCTTGGGTAGGTTGAAGGAGAAGCTGTCAATTTTGTCGAAGAATGAAAATTCTTGCAAAGACCACGGAGAGCATGTTGGTGGTAAGGATTTACTTGACCTGCATTCATTAGCTCGTCCATTGTTAACTTGCATAAGTAACTTGTCATTGGCACATAGCGTTATTTTTACCTGCATATACAACTCTTAGATCGTCCGTTGTCTGCTCGTATGTAGAACTTAGTTAGCTCGTACATAGAACTATTTCGAATTGCAACTCTTTATCAAATTGCCTGCTCGTATGTAGAGTTATTCAATTCGTACATAGAACTGCTTTGAATTGTATCAATTACCTCGTCAATGGTTTACTCGTAGAACTGTTTTGAATTGCCGAGCTAACACTTGATTTCTTTGATGTCGTGTAGTTTTAACTCCCGAACAAGAAGCGAATATGGTGCGTATTGTTGGGGTTTCTGATAAGAGGAAAGCCAAGAGGGCTCATGGGGCTGCCAATGCTAAGGCGAGCAGAGAGAGAGAAGCTGCTACTAGGAACAATTTGCTCCCGAAGGATGTCATTTGGAATGATCCCGATGGAAGAGGTCGAGCTGGAAGACCCTTTGCAAAGCGGCACCCAATCCAATGATGCCAATGAAGGAGGTGATGATTCCCACGGGTCGGTCGGGGCAAGTCGAGCTCAGGACCCAAATCAAGATGCCAATATGGAGACCTCTGGAGGCTGGGATGGCGGGGGCTAGCCCTTTGCGGTCGTCAACGTTGATGAAGATGATATGGAGGAAGATGAGGACGATCGTCCTATAAGTTCGAAGAAGAGGTCCCGATCTCGAGAAGGGAAAGTCTGTGTCCTCGAGTCAATTGCCTCCACCACCCTTCCTTCCTCCCGGTAAGGAGTCTCTGGATGAAAAGATGAAGAGGTGAGTGATGTTCCTCCATTGGAAGGGTTTAACGGCTTGAGCCGTCGCTATCCCGACATGAGCACTGGGCCAAGTGATTGTTAGGAGGGCAATAGATGTCGACCTCCTAGCTCATTTCGCTGATAAGGGGATCACCCCCGAGGAATTTTCTGCTCGTTCTGGGATGGCTCATAGTGAGGTAACTTGTCATTTTCTCTTTCATTGTAGTTGCTTATCCCCTTACTCGATCCACTCAAATTACGAGCTAACACTTCTTCTGTTTCTTTGAAATGCGAGAATCTTACGATGGTCGAGCGGTGAAGAGCTCTTGGAGAGCTTCCATCGAGAGAGAGAGGCAAGCCCTTCAAGATTACTCCAAAAAGGCTAAAGAGCTTGCGGATTTGAAGGAGAAGTACAACGACCTAGACAATTCATATGAAGCTAATGAGATGGTGAAGACAAAGGCCCTGTCCGACCTCGAAGCTTCGAGTCCAAGCTCGGAAGTGACTTCGAGAAAGGGATGCTTGGCGCCTTGCTCATGAGAGGACGAAGGTTGAGCTTGCCACTGTCTCCAAACTTCTTGCCGATAAAGATTCTTTTTTGACAGAGCTTAACGAGGAGCATAACTCAGCTCGAGCTAAGTGGAAGGAGGCTCTGAAGAAGGCTGGCCCTGATGCTGTGGAGAAGTTCAAGGAGGGAGATGAGTTCTATAATGCCATCGTGGCTAAGGCACAAGACTTTCTCGAGGTTGGGAAGAGGCACATGGCCCGTCGTGCATTGGTAGATTCAACAGCTACAGTTACCATCGAGCAATTAGCTCGTTGGTTTTCTGAGTCTCAATACGACGTGGAAGCTCGCAGGGTCACTCACTCGTTCCCTATCTCGAAAATGACTTGGCCTTCATTGCCCAAGAGGATGAAGAGGACCATTGTGAGAAGTGGGAAGCTCCCCCTGTTGCTGACAGGAATTTTGATGTTGTTCTGCAAGAACTTGAGGATGCTGCCACCATGGATGAAGATAATGAACAGGTTTACTCAGAGTCGGGTAAACCCATAGGTCCCCAGCAACAAGGAGATGTGGAGGGACGAGCTGCTACTGACGACCAGACTGTCGTCAATCAAAACCCTTAAATTTCTTAGCCGAATTGTAATGAACAAGTCCCAACCAACATTTTTGCTCTTTTGATTTCTTGAATATTTTGATGCCTTGGCCCTATTTTTTGGGAGGCAAGATACTTTTGTAACTTTATTTTGTCTAAGTCTTAGCCCGTTTTGGGAGACTTACCTTTATCATAGCTGACCTTATTTATTGCATGTTGTATGCTTTTTTAAAGTAAACGTCGAGCTAGATATAGATAGGATGAATGAGTAAACTTGAGCCTAGAGGTGACTTGATCTTTATTTATTTAGTCGACCTCAGACTTGCTTAACTTTTTTGTGAATGAGATTGACTATGAGTCGAACCTGCTCACACTACTGAAGCTGACCTAGGGTCTAGCTAATTAGAACAAACTGATTAAGAATCGAGTTAGTTAGAACGAAGTCGACTAAGAGTCGGACCTGTCAAATGGATAAAGCTGATTAAGAATCGAGCTAATTAGAACAAACTGACTAAGAGTCGAGTTTGTTAGAACGAAGTCGACTAAGAGTCGGACTTGTTAATTGAACAAAGCTGATTAAGAATCGAGCTAATTGGAACAAACTGACTAAGAGTCGAGTTTGTTAGAACGAAGTCGACTAAGAGTCGGACTTGTTAATTGAACAAAGCTGATTAAGAATCGAGCTTGTTAAAACGAAGCTGACTAAGAGTCGAGCTTGTTGGGGTTATTGTAACACTATGCTTGATGGAATGAACTGCGCTTTTCATTGAAGTATAGAACATGCTTACATCAATTTGACACTAGAACTACCACAAACTTGAACTTGGAAACTGAAAACTAAAAGTAGTATTTGATGAGGTGAGTAGCATGCCAAGGATGTTTCAACTCGTCACCTCCGGGATGAGCTATTATGTAGGTGCCTTCCTTGACGACTCGAGTGACTACATATGGACCTTCCCAGTTAGGAGATAGCTTGTTCTGCTGGGTCCTTCTACCCGTTGCCTCAATCTTTCTCAACACATAATCTCCAACTTGGAACGACCTTGCCTTGACCTTCTTGTCGTGATAACTTTTAGTTCGTTGCTTGTAGTTGACCATTCGGAGGTAGGCTGTTTCTCGCTTCTCGTCGATCAGGTCCAAGTCGATCAACCTGTTGGTATCATTCTGCTCTTGATCAAAGAAGGTCACTCTAGCAGTAGGGAATGCGAGCTCGGCGGGTGCCGTGGCCTCGATCCGTAAGTGAGAGCGAAAAGGGTTTCCCCGTAGGCCCCAGTGGTTGTACGAACTGCCCAAAGAGCAAGGGGAAGTTCGTCCAACCAATTATTTCGTCGACCTACGAGCCCTGTCTTGAGTGAAGATAGAACAAGTTTATTTCTTTGCTTCGACTTGTCCATTTCCTTGAGGATAGGCGACGGATGATTTCCAATGTTTGATCCCTACTCGATTCATTTTCGCCGAAGGTTTGGGAGAACTGTAAACCATTGTCGGACACTATAGCACGAGGAAAACCAAATCGACACCAAATGAAGTCGTGGATGAAGTTGATAGCATTCTCCTCTGTGATGCGAGCTAGTGGTTTGGCCTCAACCCATTTGGTGAAGTAGTCTATGGCCACTATCACATACTTGCAGTTTCCTCGGGCGGGAGGGAAGGGTCCAATCAGGTCGACGCCCCACATGTCGAATGGCCAAGCTGCAATTACTGGAGTCTGCTCGGTTGTTGGCACATGAGGTAAGTTGGCAAATCTTTGACATTGATCACATTGCTGAACAAAGTTGTGAGTGTCAGCTCTCATGTGTGGCCAGTAGTACCCCAAAGTGATTAACTTGTCAGCAAGAGTCCTGGCCCCCGGGTGTCCACCACAAATTCCACTATGCACTTCGTGTATCAATAGGGCGACCTCTTGGGGATGGATGCACTTTAGCAATGGTCGAGTATAAGATCTTCTGAACAGGTCGCCTCCTTGAATGACATACCTCGGAGCCTTCTTTTTGATAGCTCGAGCCTTCTTCTCGTCATCTGGCAGCTCACCACTTTCTAAGTATGCCTTCATTTCTTCGATCCAACACTTCTCCTGAGTCCAATTTCTTGAGGGATCATCTATGCATAGGATTTTTACTCTTTCATAGGCTGGACTTTCGAGGAAAGAGATAGGTTCATCATGTGGTTCATCCGAAGTGGCTAACTTCGAGAGGAGGTCAGCTAGCTCATTGTCTTCTCGTCCAATTCTTTGAATCTCCCAGAATTCCAAATCTTTTATCAGTTCCTTCACCAGGTCGCAGTATTTGATCAGCGTGACACTAAGCACCTCGTACTCGCCTCGGACCTGGTTAACTATCAATTGTGAATCACAGTAAGCCATAATCTTAGTTGCTCCAAAACACTTAGCGTACTCTATAGCTGCTATCAAGGCTTCGTATTCGGCCTGGTTATTGGAAGCATCGAACTTGAACCTTAATGACTCCTCGTACACTGTCCCAGATTCTGGTTCAATTAACACTATCCCAGCTCCACTGCTATTCTTGGTCGCTGACCCGTCTGAATAGACCTTCCAACAATCGTCGGGTAGGCGGTGGCGACCGCGACTCGACTCCTTCCCTTTAGCCTTTTCTTTTGGAGCTCGCTGCTCGTCGTCTTCCTTGGTGAACGTAAGCTCGACCAAGAAGTCAGCTAGAGCTTGAGCCTTCAACGCCTTTCGAGGTCGATACTCAATGTCAAATTCAGTAAGGGCAATTGACCAATTGAGAAGTCGACCTGAACTCTCCGGCTTGTGGAGAATTTTTCTTAGGGGAGCATTTGTAAGAACCACAATTGGATGAGCCAGAAAATAAGCTCGCAGCTTCCTTGAAGCCACGACTAGGGCATAGGCGACCTTCTCGGCATTGTAGTATCTCGCTCTCCACATCGATAGGGCCTTCGGATGTAGTATGCGGCTTTTGAAGCCCTTCATCTTCTCTAACCAAAACCGCTGCCACCGATTTATCTCCCACGTATAAATACACAAACAAAGTTTCGCCGGTGGTCGGGCTACTCAGAGAGGTGGAGTAGCGAGGTAATCCTTCACTGTTGGAACGACGAATGACATTCGGTCGTCCATTCAAAACTTTTCGTCCCCCTCAATGCTTTGAAGAAGGGAGAGACCTCTCTCGCCGACTTTGATATGAAACGACCAAGAGCCGCTACCCTTCCGTTAAGTCGCCGCATCTCTTTGACACCGGTGGGAGCCTTCATGTCGACTAAAGCCTTGATTTTTCTCGATTAGCTTCTATACCCCTTTCGAGATACCATGAACCCAAGGAACTTTCCAAAGCCTACACCAAATACACACTTGCTAGGGTTGAGTTTCATGTCGTTTGCTCTTAAATTGGCGAACGTTTCCTTTAGGTCGACCACGTGACGTCCGGTCTTTGTTTTGATGACCATATTGTCGACGTAGGCCTCCATGTTTCGGCCAATTTGAGAAGCAAAGACTTTGTTCACCATCCTTTGATAAGTTGCCCCTCGCATTCTTCAATCCAAATGGCATCATGTTGTAGCAAGAGATGCCTCCACCGCTTGAAATGCCGTCTTGATTATGTCGTCCTCATGCATCTTAATCCGGTGGTAACTCCGAGTAAGCGTCGAGGAAGCTGAGGGTTGAGTGACCAGCAATGGAATCGACTAGCTTGTCGATTCTAGGAAGGGATAGCCGTCCTTAGAGGCGTGCAAGATTGAGAGTGGTGAAGTCGACACACATCCGCCATTTGCCATTTGATTTCTTCACCATGACCACGTTGGCCAACCACGTTGTATGAGTGGCCTCTTTGATTATCCCCGCATTCAAAAGTTTTTGTACCTCAGCTTTATGGCCTCCTCCTTGTCGCGAGCAAAGCTTCTCAATTTTGGGGTCTAGGCTTTATGGTCGGGTTGACTTCCAGCCCGTGAACAATGACCTCCTCCTTGATTCCCCTCATGTCTTCTACCCTCCATGCGAAGACATCATTACTTTCCTTGAGTAGCTCGATGATTTACGCTCGCTCCTCAACCGATAGCCGCTTCCCAATCTGAATTTTTTGGTCGGGGTAGGAAAGGTTGGTGATTACACGACTCTAGCTCATCCACAGCCTTCTAGCTCTGGTCCATCCCCGAATTGTAGAGTCTCAATGATTATCTCCTTGACCCTTTGTCTCTCCTCGGCCCTCGGGTGTGGAGCTTCTTCGCTATCATATCATCTAACTTGTCTCGCAACCTCGCCGCGGTGGTGGTGGTGGCCCCGAGTTATTGTTGAGCCGGAGGCATAGGTTGCCTATGATGACTTGGTCGACCATAACTACATCTCGAATCGACCTCGGTGGTGTTAGAGTGACGTGTCGACTCAAGCATGACCTCGTCATTTGAGCGATAGGTCGACTCTTCCACGTCGGTGATTGTTGACGATCCGTAGTCTTGGTGACCGATTGAGACAACTTTAAATAACCGTCTCAGCCTCGATTTCCAACTCCCTTTTCTTTCTTTCTCTGAGAACATGATCAAGGTAGGCTCGAGCCGTGCCTTGTACACACCCTACTCCAAATGGGTGTAGGGAACTTGACTCGCCGATGAGGGATCGATGCCACCATTCCAAGAGCGACCCGACTGGGATACCAAGTATAGCGGCATAGTCACTATTTACATCAATCACTATAAATTGTACCTTTGATACGATCCCGAGGGGTGTTGGCCTAGGTCGACGTCGAGTTCTATCTTGCCTTTTGCATCAACTCGATGATTGGTGAAGCCCTCCAACCTACCATCATATCTCTCCAACTGCTCATCATTAAGACCCATTTCTTTAAAAGTTTTGTAGAACAAAATATCCTTGCAGCCCCCGTGACGACCAAGAGTCCGCTCGTCGTACATCCGTCTATGAGACCTGGGATGACGAGAACTTGCTCCCTAGCCGCCATATTAGTTGCCAATTCATGGGGGTAGAAGCTGATCGCCTCATCTCTGACTTCTCTTCTTGGAGGTACATGTGGGGCCTTGTTGAGTTGGAAGATCTTGTGCTTGATGGCCGTGTTGCTTGCTTGCTCAGAATGACCCCCTGTGTTCAATCTAGGTTGCCTAGGTCCCCGCCGTCCTCCCCGTGGCCGCTCGCCTCCACCCGCCTGAGGCCTTTTCACGTAAGCTTCGAGTCTCCCTTGGTCGACCATTCTCTCGGATGATACGCTTCAATCCCAAGCAATCCTCTCGTGAGATGACCGGTGTCCTTATGGTAGTCACAATATTTGCTATTGTCCCTTCTAAATTTGTTGCTGGGTTCATTGGGACAGAGGAGCGAGCTCGACAGGCGTTCATAATCTCTCGTTCGACTCACCGTAAGGGGAGTGAAAGCCTCGGGCACTTTCTCCGTTGCCTTAGTCCTCGCTTCTTTCCATTTTTATTATTTCCTCCATTCTTGTTGGAGTCTTTCTTATCATCGGCGACCTCCACCTTGGGGCTTTTACCATTCTTTTTCTCTTTCCTTTCCTCGCCAAGAGCAACATTATACACCTTCTCAAACAACTCCCGTCGAGTTGTTACCGTACGAACCGTGAGTTCGTAATTCATGTCCGCCGAGGAAATACCGTTTCGGAAGCAATTAATGACTTCCCTATCGGCTGAGGTCTTCCTCTATCTTATCAACCATTTCCTTAAACTTGGTGAAGTAGCTCATCGAGCTTTCATTCTTCGCCCGCACCAAGTTATTCAGATCGGTGACGCTTATCTTCCGAGCTCCCGCAATGAGAAGCGATCCAAGAACTTTGTCTGAAGCATGTCCAAGTAGTGATGCTACCCGCGGCCTGCACCGTTGAACCAAGTTAAGGCTACCCCGGTGAGTGTGCTTAGGAGGGCTTTGCACATATTGTCGTCCTCATTGGCGACAAAACACATGGTGGCTTCCAGATGTGCTATATGGCTCCTTGCATTGGTCGACCCCGAATACTTCTCCAGAAGTGGCAACCTGAAAGTAGGAGGAGGCCGACTATCTCTGATTTCTTTGGATAAAGGTCGAAGAGCAAAATCAATTCGTTCGACCTTTCCAGCATCCTTTTTCTTCTCCTCCTCCCATTGCTCAAATTTCTTTTTCATCAACAACCATTCCCTGGCATCGGGTCTTTCATCTCTTGGAGGGGGCGCAGCATTTGACTTCTGGCCTTCACTTCTAGGGGGAGTCACCTGCCTACTCCTTCTGTCCCTGTGAGAATGAGCCCTCTCTGATCGTATTGGAGATCTATGCCTGTCACTTCCTTGTGGCGACCTGCGCCTATAATCTCCGAATGGCGACCTGCGCCTCTCCTCTCTTACGGGCGACCTGCGCCCATTCCTGTCTCTATGGGACCCTGACCTTTCCGTCCTGGCTGGTGAAGCCTGTCTGTTCCTATTGGCTGTTAAGCGCGTCCTTAAGTCAGATTGAGCCTCTTGCTCTCTGTTTCTGTTGAACTATCCTGTTTTCCCCATTCTGCCCCACACCTTCATTTGGCCTCAAACTCCTGGCCTGTTGCCCATTAGAAACCTGAGTAGGGGCCACTCTCTCAGAGCGTATGTCGGCACATTACGCCTCCTCCACGGCTATCAAGTCGGCCGCACCGGGCTCGCTCCAACATCATCTCCTTCTTGCTCATGGGGTTGGTGGAGGGACCTGCCCTGTTTCCAACATTAACCTGAGCAGTTGGACATTTTGGAGGAGGTGGAACTCCTTGCCCATCCATATGCCTTTTCCCTCTCCTTGTGTCAGGCAATCCTCTGCCATCAACAACACTGGTAGAGCGGGTGGCCCTACCATGGGGACGATTCGGTGGGGGAGGAGGCAAGTTAAGGTTCTCAGCGTTTGCGTTCATGTTGTTGTTGTTCACTTCTTCATGCCCAAGTGAAGCCTCGGATACGTGTCCCTCTGAAGTCACCATTGTTGCAGGTTGATAGGGTTTTCGAGGTCAAGTTTAAAGCACGATTCCCGGCAATGGAACCAAACTGATGCCGGCAGGAATTGTGCTTATCAATAATCCTCCACGTGGCAAGATTAGTCACCTGGCTCCTTGACCTGAAATCAGAACCCACGACTAGCCGGATGTGTCTCCGGCGAAGACACTCGGGCGTGAGAGTAAGATAACAGTATATTATAGCTCAAAATGTATTGAATAATGAACTCAGAATACAAAATGGCAGTTACCTTTCACCGTTTGGTAGTGATGAAGTATTTATAGGAAAATGTGATGTATTTTTGGGGAGGCGGCATGTCCTCCGAGAATATAGCGGCAGTTACTTGGTCGTGGGCACGTGTCTATAACGGTCCCTAATTTGTAGGGATATAGTTGTGAGCATTGATTAACCAAATGAGCCGGCAAGTGTCAGGTCGTCATTCGCTGATTTAGGTCGAGGTCGCCACTCATGGAATGGTCGACCTGACTGTCGGGTAGAGCATGATTCGTACCCGAATTGTAGTATGGATCATGAGGTCGGACTAAGTTAGGTCGGGACCTGGTAGGTCGGATCATGGACTTAGTCGACTGATGTTTGAGATGGGCCTTGGGCCTTGTTCTGATTGGATCAGTCTCATTGAGAATGTGGGTGCCAATGCTATCTGTGGGTGGGCTTTACTTGTTTAGCCCAACTTGACACCTTTGGTATGTTCAAATATTTTATATTTTTTACTACATACATTTTTTACAAAAATGTATCGAAAAAAAAAAGATAAAAACAAACTAAACGAAATTATATAAATGAAAAGAGGATGGGCTATCCTTTATTTATTTTTTATTTTTTATAATTTTTTATTCAATAGGAAATACTCCCTCCGTCCCACTTCAAGGTTCCATGGGTGGGTTTACACGCTTCTTAAGAAAAGTTTTAAAAAATGAATAAAAATTAAATTTGGGATAGGGACTAGTTGTTAATGATTGGTTTTTTTTTTTTTTTAAATATGTTAACTTTATAAGGGTATAATAAATGGTTTTTTTGTAATATGGGATAGGAAATAGTAGTTAATGATTATTTTTTAATAGAAGAGAGAATGAGTGGGAGGACTAGTAAGTTAATGATTGATTTTTTTGTAAATATGTTAAAATTATAAGGGTATAATGAATGGTTTTTTGTAAATATATGGAGATGATAAGGGTATAAATATATGAAAAACTTGTCATTTAAGGACGGGAACCTTAAAGTGGGACGGCCCAAAAGGGAAAGGTGGAACCTTGAAGTGGGACGGAGGGGGTAATATTTTAGACTTTTGTTTACTACATACATTTTTTTTTAAAATGTATAGAAAAAAAAGATAGAAAAAAAACTAAACAAACGAACGTATATAAAAGAAAAGATATAGGTATAGGTGTATGATTTAGGGTTTAGGGTATTAGAGATAAGGTATATGTATATGACTTAGGGTTTAGGGTATAGGGTATAAGGTATATGACTTAGGGTTTAGGATTTAGGGTATAAGGTATATGTATATGACTCAGGGTTTAGGGTTTAGGATATAAGGTATAGATATATGACTTAGGGTTAAAAAAAAAAAATTTACCCGACAGGGTTTGGGGCGGGGGTGGTTAAAAATAAATTTTAAATTTTTTTTTACCCGACGGGGGGGGTTAGGCGTGGGGTGGGGGTGTTAAAAATAAATTTAAAATGATTAAATTTTTTTGACTCGGGGGGTAGAGGTGGGGTGGGTGGGGGGCAGAGTGTGGTGGTCGTGAGTGGGGGGGGGAGAGAGAATTGTAAAATCTAATTTTAATATAAATAATTTTGTTTTGACGGGTTAGAATGGGTTCGCTAGTTCAACTCGACTTAACTCGCGAAAATTTGACAGGTTATTTGGGTAACTTGTTACAACTTGATAAATTAATTGTGTTGGGTTGGGTAATTAATGAGTTGAGTTGGACGGGTTGATGAGTTGTTGGGTAAAATTGTCAGGCCTATATATGACTTAAGGTTTAGGATATATGGTATAAGGTATAAAGTATAGGTATATGAATTAGTGTTTAGGGTATAGGGTATAATGTATAAGGTATATGACTTAGGGTTTAGGGTATAGGGTATAATGTATAAGGTATAAGGTATAAGTATATGACTTAGGATTTAGGGTATAAGGTATAATGTATAAGGTATAAGGTATTGGTATATGACTTAGGGTTTAAGGTTTAGGGTATAGGGTATAATGTATAAGGTATAGGTATATGACTTAGGATTTAGGGTATAGGGTATAAAGTATAAGGTATATGTATATGACTTAGAGTTTAGGGTATAGGGTATTCATTTTAATATTGAGAACTGAGATTTACATTAACCGTTCTCTCGTTCCTTGAATAGCAAAAATGATAAAAATCTCATTAGTTCAACTGAATATGTTTTGCTTGCATTTTGCTTTTAATCAAGTTCAATGAAAGCACCCCACCGGAGTCATGGTTGGACACTCAATTCTTACCCTACAGCGGCGGCACCACCTTGCTTCTCGGCCCCAAAATTCTCTCATCAAAATTCTATCAGAATTCCTCCACTTAGGTCAGCCATTTATTTCTCTTCTACTATCTCAATCTCAAAATAATTACTCACTCGCTCCGTTCCAAAAATGAAAAGCCAATTTTTTTTTATCAAAAAGCAAATTTAAAAAATATTTTTTAGATCATTAATTTATTTATTTTGTGACAAAGAGGTAGTACTCACTCTGTCCTAATAAATGTCGCATTTTTTCATTTGGTTGGTTTCAAATTAAATATTGTGTTTCTAAACAAGAAAAGTAACTTAGTGCGTAAAGCAAATTTCTTAAAAAAAAAAAAAACTTTTTTTTTTGGACCGAAGGAGAACTCATTTTTATTTTTGATAAAAATAAAAATAAAAATGAACAATTTTGAACAAGGAGAAAACATATACTCCCTTCCCTTCCCCTCCCTCCCTTCCAAAATTATATTCCTACTTTTTTTTTCGTTACTATTAATGAACTTTGAACGACAATTTTAGATTAATTTTATCATACAAATGAAAATCTAAAACTTACCAATGAAAATATTATTGATGGTATATTAATAACAAGTTTTATATTTTTATTTGTATTATTAAGTCAATGTAAAATTACTGTTCAAAATTCGTTCGTAATAACGATAAAACAAAATGAAACGAAGGGGGGTGGCATCAAGCCTATAATTTACGAGTCACAAACTTAGCAAACAAATTGTTTGTTATGCAGGACCTTTCACTAGAGACCATATTGATAAGGACTGGTTTCGTCGTTTTCGAAAGACTTGTCAAAGGGTTATAAGCTTTCAGTGGAAGGGTATGGATCAGTTAAGCGAGTTTTTTTGTGTATGATGAAGACCTAGTGATACCGAAAGAGTTTCAGCTATGGATGGTAGAGAACGACCCTATAAACAAGGTGAAAGAGATTAAGGGTTCGGATCACATGCCAATGTTTTCCAAGCCAGAAGAACTATGCCATAGCCTAACGACCCTGTAAACGAGGTGAAAGAGATTAAACGAGGTGAAAGAGATTAAGGGTTCGGATCACATGCCAATGTTTTCTAAGCCAGAAGAACTATGTCATTGCCTACTCGATGTTGCCAATAACTATTCTTAGGTGGCTCTACTTGTTAAGAACTTCTATCTTCTTCATTTATCATTTTATCTTATACTTGGGTTGTTTAAAAATGTTAAAAACTGGCAAAGAAAACGATAAACAATCACACGCCACAAACACAAGATTTATGTATTTCATCAAATTGGCTACATTCATGAATGGATGGAGAGAATATTATTGTATTGAAAATCACATATTACAATCTCTAATCTATTTTACGAATTCTTGATCACAAGAATTTACAGTTGTGCAAACCTTAATCTTGAGATACAGATGAGCAATTGAATTTTTGGATCATGCATATGTTAGAGGATATGGGAGTATTTATACTAACAATTTCTAACCCTATAAGGTTTTCCCAAAACAGTGATGCTGCTAATCGGCCCGGCCCAACAGAAAACCCTAGTGGCACGATCGTTCTCTTTAATCTGCACGCCCGTGCAAACACATTCTGCACGGGTGTGCTTGCAACCTTGCACGGGCGTGTTAGCATTGCCCAACAAAGTTCCTAGACAGACCATTTGCACGACCTTGCATGTAAAGTCACAAGAATAACTTCGATTTTGCTTGTTTAATTCACTAAGATAACAATATTGGAACTTGCTAACCGGAACGGATTTTGTGAAGATATCAGCATGATTGTATGCAACACGCATTTTCTTCACCTTTATCTACATCTCGCTCTTAAAAAAAATGATACGTCACATCAATGTGATTGGTTCTCTTATGATAAACTTGATCCTTGCATGGACATATTGCACTAAGATTGTTGCAATATATTATAGCCTTATCATGGTATAACTCAAGGTCGATGATCAACTCCTTCGGCCATATTCCTTCTTTATCAACTTCTGTCAATGTCATATTTTCTAATTCTGTAATCGATAACCTCACTTAGATTGCAAAATAGTTTTTCAACTGACAACTGGCCACTAAGAGTAAGCACATATACGACTATAGATCTTCTCGTTTCAACATCCCTAGAGTAGTATGAATAAGAGAAACCCTCTAATGCACATTATGTACAACCTTCATAAATGAGACCAACATCAGATGTACTACTAAGGTACCAAAATATCTTCTCCACTGCTTGCCAATATTCTTTACCAGAATCCCCCATGAACCTACTAACAAAATTGTGACGACCCCAACCCTAGGCACTCACTTTAAATATTTAATTATATGCTTTTAATATTTATGTTCACTTTATGTGTTCAATTATTTCTTTAAATTCTTAAATTAAGATAAATTGAGTGAAAAGTAAATTTAGGACCTTATGAGAATTTATTGGACATTAAATAAAGAAACTAAGGGAAATAATAAAATTGGGAAAATGCTAAATAATATGGGGAGGTTAATTGAGTAGGATGAATTAATGGGATAAGGTTTATTTTAATTTAATTTGAGTAGGGTGAAAGCCTTGGGTTATTTGATGGGGGGGCCAAAATCCTTCCCTCTTCCCTCCTCTTGCCAAGTGTCCTTCCCCCATCACCTCTCTTACTCCCTTCCCCCCTCTCCTTCATTCACTACACTTTTCATCCTAGAGGAAGTATAGAGAACCACCATTGAAGCCTTCTCCCAAGCTTTGAGTCCAAGGCATTTCTTCACCAAAATCAAATCTAAGAGCACCTTTGGAGTTGGATCACCTAGAGGAATCCATCTAGCTAGAAAGATCAACCTTCCATTGCAAACCCTAAGGTGAGTTGTTATGATTCCCTTCCTCTACTTGTTCATAAGTTCCTTGAATGTTGTTCTTGTTCTTGAAATGATGATTCCTTGCTTGGAAACCCAAATGGGTGTTGAATGATTGGAAAATGAAATTGGTTGAAGTTAGGGTTTAAGGAATGATCATTTAAAGGGTTGGAAATGGATGAAATGAGTAGAGATAAATAATCTAGGATTACTTGGTTTTGAGTTTACAAGTTTGAATGGGACTTGGTAAGATGAAGGTGTTCTTGGGTGTTCTTGTAGTAAGCCATGGTAGAGGAAAGGAGAACTAGGGTTAAAAAGGGGTAAAAAGCTGGAAAATGGGCTGGAGGAGGCTTGGGCGGTCGCCCATGGGGGCTTGGGCGGCCGCCCATCATGGCAGGAGGTCCAAATTGCTTTGAAGTCCACTTGGGCGGTCGCCCAAGTGGTGAGGGCGGTCGCCCATGCTGGCAGAAACCACAAATTCCCTTGAAGTCCACTTGGGCGGTCGCCCAAGTGGTAAGGGCGGTCGCCCAAGTGGTAAGGGCGGTCGCCCAAGACCCTGAACCAGTTTTTCTTAATTTAAACTAGGATCGTTTAGCAAGTTGTTCACCACTTATAAATTTAGACTCCTACTTGGTAATTGAACTTGAACCTTCATTAAGGTATGGTATCCTTGTATATGGAATTGGTAGGGTAGGTTAATGATCCCTCATTTCCTTACTTGATGTTATAAAAATGGTTGTTGACATTGTTTAGTGTATTCATAAATTGTTGCACTTTGATATTGATTGGGCATGAGTATATATTACCATGTGGCTATTGTTTATCCCTTTTTGTGGATTTTATTCAAGTATCTATTATGTGCTTGATATGTGTGAGTCAGCTGACGTTGGGGGTATAACATAATACGGTCAATTATGGAAGTGTGACCTAATGTGATCGGATTATGTTATATCTGTGACCGTCCCCTCCTGTGGCCACAGGTTGGGGTTATAGCATCTGTATTGAGCCAAAAGCCTTACAGAGTTGCTACTGTCTTATTTGGTTCCCTGAAAAACGGGTCTTATAAGACGTGAGTATTGCTTAAGCTCCACTGTAAGATTGGAGTATTATTATACCCAATGTTGTACGACTACTGTTCAGACGGGAAAAGGTAAACCAAGGTAATGGAATGTGTTTATAGCTTTCCCAATTTGTTATGTGCGACTTGTTATATTTTGCATTTATTTGGCATATTGTTGCATCCATAATAGCTTGCTGAGATTTATTCTCACCCCTCTCCCTTTACTGTTTTAGATCCCGAGACAGGCGGACCGGCCAAGTAAGGACGGAGAGGAGTTTGGAGAAATCTTTTGGGTGTTGTCGGGGTATGTTTAGGGTGACGTATAAAATTGTATTTTGGTAATTCCTTTCTTGGAGTTTGTAATTATAAACTTTAAACTCTACGTCATAACCTTAATCTTTTGTAACTAAACAGTTGACCGTTTTCAAAGTTAGTTATCTCCTCCTCCGATGTGGAGTTGAGTGGAGTTCTTTTGAAATGTTATGTTATTAATGTTTATGTTTGAAAGTCAAAGCAAAGTTTTAAAAGTTTTTGAGTATTTGGGTTAGTTTGAGGACGCTCCAACTCGGGACACGTGTAGGTTCCGGCCTGGGGTCCTCAGCTGGTATCGAGCTCGGTTAGAATTCTCGGGTAGAGTCTAGCCGAGTGAGAGTGTGTGATAACCGACGCCGAGTGTTTAATGCAGGAGTTTGTTGTTATGGCGGGAAATGATGGTGATCGAATCCGGGTTTGGGTGGTGTTGGTAATCCGAATGCCGAGATGATGGATATGTTCCGAGGGTTTCTTCAAGATATGGCAACTCGTAATCGTAACCGTAATCGAATCAAGGCGTGCAAGGGCAACATGGTTTGGAGAAGTTCGTGAAGATGTCTCCTCCTAGCTTCAACGGAGATCCGGATCCGGTGAAGGCTGAGAGGTGGCTTGAGGCTATGAATAAGATTTTCGCAGCTATGGAGAGTTCGGATGCGGAGAAGGTGAGATGTGCCGTTTTCAAGTTGGAAGGACCCGCTGAGCACTGGTGGCAGGTAGTGAAGGATGGTTGGGACCGGGATTTGACACCACAGACTTGGGAGAACTTCACACGCAAGTTCCGGGATCACTTCGTGCCTATGGTTACTAGAGACAAGAAGGAAGGCGAGTTTCTGAAACTGGAGCAAGGGACCATGACGATAGCGCAGTATTCAGCAAAGTTCATAGAATTGGCCCGATATTGTCCTCATTTGGTGCCGGATGAGGAGAGGCGAGTCTACCGGTTTGTGAAGGGTTTAAGAGTTGAGTTCCGAAAGCAGTTATTGACGCATAACTTCGCCAACTTCCAAGCAAAGAATAATATGGCGTATCGGATTGAGAATGACATAGAGGAGCATCGCGGTAAGAATGAAGGCGGAAACAGAAATAGATTCCAAGGTCAAGGTTCGGGACAGAATAGGGTGTCGCCGAGGACATTTACTCCGGGAGCAAATCGAGGAGGAAACGTAGCGGCTCCGGCAAATCGTTCGACTCCAGTCGGTTGGGACATGTGTGGTTATTGCAAGAAGCTAGGGCATTCGGAGGACAAGTGTTGGAGCAAGCAAGGAAAATGTTTAGAGTGTGGGGCGAGCCATTTCCGGAAGAATTGTCCTAGGTGGCGAATAAGCAAGCGACGGGTGCCGGTTTTGGAGGACAAGGTAGTGGTGTGAAGAGAGGTGTAGATGGGAACCCCAAAGATAGGGTGCAAGGTCGAGTGTTTGCCTTGGGTCAAGGAGAGGTCGATCCCAATGTCGTCATTAGAGGTATAGTTCCCGTCTCAGAGTTAGGGCCCGCATTCTTATAGATCCCGGTCTTCCCATTCATTTGTGGCATCGCATTTTGCATTCTCATTGCATACTTTCGCCCGAATCTATGCCTTATGTGTTGGAGGTTTCTACTCCTATGGGAGAGTGCCTCACATCTTCTTTGATATATCCCGGTTGTGATGTGACTATATGTGGGCATGTATTGCCGGTGGATTTGGTCGAGTTACCAATCCGTGATTTTGATGTGATCCTTGGGATGGATTGGTTGAGTCAGTGTCATGCTATGGTAGACTGTCGTAGAAAGCGAGTCTCATTTGCTATGCCTGATATGCCTACTTTTGTATTTGATGCGGATAGATCTATGTTCGGTTTACATGTTATCTCTGCTTTAAAGGCTAGGAAGATGCTATCTAAGGGGTGTACGGGTTACTTGGCTTATGTGGTAGATTCCAATAAGAAGTCTCCCGAGTTAGCTCATGTTCCGGTTGTTAATGAATTTAGTGATGTGTTTTCTAGTGAGTACTCTATGCCTCCGGATCGTGAGATAGAGTTTTGTATTGACTTAGTTCCCGGTACCACTCCTATCTCTAAAGCACCCTATAGAATGGCTCCGGCCGAGTTAAAAGAGTTGAAGGTCCAATTGCAAGAATTGTTAGACCGAGGTTTTATTCGTCCTAGTGTGTCTCCGTGGGGAGCACCGGTCTTGTTTGTTAGGAAGAAGGATGGTACCTTACGATTATGCATTGACTATCGTTTGTTGAACCAAGCCACCATTAAGAATAAATATCCTCTTCCGCATATAGATGATTTGTTTGACCAACTCCAAGGTTCCGTTATCTACTCAAAGCTTGATTTGAGAAGCGGATACCATCAGTTGAAGATTAGACCGGATGATATTGCTAAGACAAATTCTTCCTGACTAGATACGGTCATTATGAGTTTGTTGTGATGCCTTTCGGGTTGACTAATGCTCCAGCCGTGTTTATGGATATGATGAACCGTGTCTTCAAGCCTTATCTTGATAGCTTTGTGGTAGTGTTCATAGATGATATCCTTGTTTACTCTAAGTCTCGGGAAGAGCATGAGAATCATTTGAGGATTGTCTTGTCCGTTCTTCGGGAGAAGCAATTGTACGCCAAGTTCAGTAAGTGCGAGTTTTGGCTTGAGCAGATTTCTTTCTTGGGGCATGTTGTGTCGAGTTCGGGAATTTCCGTGGATCCTTCAAAGATTGAAGCCGTGGTTAATTGGAAGCAACCTTCGACTGTGACCGAGGTCCGTAGTTTTCTTGGTTTGGCAGGGTATTATCGGAGGTTCATTGAAGGGTTTTCTCGGATTGCGACTCCGTTGACTAGGTTAACTCGGAAGGATGTATCGTTTTTATGGGATTCCAAGTGTGAAGCAAGCTTTGATGAATTGAAGAAGAGATTGACAACGGCTCCTATTCTTACCCTTCCGGATGATTGCGAGAATTTTGTTATTTATAGTGATGCCTCGAAGGCGGGTTTGGGATGTGTGTTGATGCAAAATGGGAAAGTAATTGCGTATGCCTCTAGGAAGTTATCACCGGCGGAACAGAATTACCCTACTCATGATATGGAATTGGCGGCGATTGTATTTGCGTTGCATAAGTGGAAGCACTACCTTTATGGGGCGAAGTTTGAGATTTTCACCGATCATAAGAGTTTGAAGTACCTATTTACCCAAAAGGAGTTGAACAACCGACAAAGGAGATGGCTTGAGTTCTTGAAGGATTTTGATTGTGTCATTTCCTATCACCCGGGGAAAGCCAATGTAGTGGCGGATGCGATTAGCCGAAAGGCGTATTTGACATCTTTGAGTTCCCGAGAATTGAAGAGTGAGGTAATTATTGCGAATGTTAGAGCCGTTCCGATATTGTATGGAGATTTGAAAGAAGCTCAACAAGGAGATCCGGAATTGAAGAAAATTTTAGATCAAGTGCAAAATGGGAAAGCCGGGGAATTTGCTTTGAATAGAGATGGGATTTTAACTTTCCAAGGGAGAATTTGCGTTCCTTCATCGCCGGAAATCAAGAAGCGTGTTTTAGAGGATGGCCATAAGTCTAAGTTTGCGATTCATCCGGGGAGTACCAAAATGTATCAAGACTTGAAGCGTGGGTATTGGTGGAATGGTATGAAGAGGGAAATAGCGGATTATGTTTCTAAGTGTTTGACTTGTCAACAAATCAAGGCCGAGCATCAGAGACCGGCGGGACTACTTCAACCATTGGATATTCCGGAGTGGAAATGGGAAGGGATCTCGATGGATTTCGTTTCGGGTTTACCTCTTACCGCGAAGAAGATGGATGCTATTTGGGTTATTGTGGATAGATTGACGAAGTCGGCTCATTTTCTTCCGGTGTCAACTAAGTTTTCGTTAGAGAAGTTAGCCCAGTTGTATATGAAAGAGATCGTTCGACTTCATGGGGTTCCGGTTAGTATTGTTTCCGACAGAGATCCGAGGTTTACTTCTAGATTTTGGAGAGCATTGCATGAAGCCTTGGGTTCTAAGTTGTGTTTTAGTACGGCGTTTCATCCTCAAACCGATGGTCAGTCCGAGAGAACTATTCGGATACTTGAGGATATGTTACGGGCTTGTGTGATGGATTTCCAATTATCTTGGGAGGATCATCTACCATTAGTTGAGTTTGCCTACAACAACAGCTTATCAGCCTAGTATTGAGATGTCCCCGTATGAGGCGTTGTATGGTAGAAAGTGTAGATCTCCGATGTGTTGGGATGAGGTAGGTGAAGCGAGACTTTGGGGCCCGGATTTGGTTAGGGATTCTACTGAGAAGATCAAGGTGATTCGGGATAGATTGAAGACGGCTCGAGTAGACGAAAAGCTACGCCGACAATAGAAGACGGGATTTATCATTTCGGGTTGGTGACTTTGTGTTCTTGAAGGTCTCTCCGAGGACGGGGATTAAAAGGTTTGGTAATAAGGGTAAGTTGGCTCCGAGGTTTGTAGGTCCGTTTGAGATTCTAGAGAAGATAGGGGAATTGGCTTACCGGTTGGCGTTGCCTCCGTCTTTTTCTTTGCTTCATGATGTGTTTCACGTTTCTATGCTAAGGAAGTATTGTCATGACCCCTCCCATGTTTTGAGCTCTCCTCCCGATGATGTCCAAGCGGACATGTCTTATGTTGAAGAGCCATTAAGAGTCTTAGAATTCCAAGTTAAGGAGTTGAGAACTAAGAGTATCCCGATAGTGAAAGTCCTTTGGAAGAATCATACCGTCGAGGAAGCAACGTGGGAGCTAGAGTCGGAGATGAGGGCGAAATACCCGTGGTTGTTTGAAAATTCAAGTAAGTTTTCTTTTAAAATTCGGGTCGAATTTTCTTTAAGGGGGAGTGAGTGTGACGACCCCAACCCTAGGCACTCACTTTAAATATTTAATTATATGCTTTTAATATTTATGTTCACTTTATGTGTTCAATTATGTCTTTAAATTCTTAAATTAAGATAAATTGAGTGAAAAGTAAATTTAGGACCTTATGAGAATTTATTGGACATTAAATAAAGAAACTAAGGGAAATAATAAAATTGGGAAAATGCTAAATAATATGGGGAGGTTAATTGAGTAGGATGAATTAATGGGATAAGGTTTATTTTAATTTAATTTGAGTAGGGTGAAAGCCTTGGGTTATTTGATGGGGGGCCAAAATCCTTCCCTCTTCCCTCCTCTTGCCAAGTGTCCTTCCCCCATCACCTCTCTTACTCCCTTCCCCCCTTCTCCTTCATTCACTACACTTTTCATCCTAGAGGAAGTATAGAGAACCACCATTGAAGCCTTCTCCCAAGCTTTGAGTCCAAGGCATTTCTTCACCAAAATCAAATCTAAGAGCACCTTTGGAGTTGGATCACCTAGAGGAATCCATCTAGCTAGAAAGATCAACCTTCCATTGCAAACCCTAAGGTGAGTTGTTATGATTCCCTTCCTCTACTTGTTCATAAGTTCCTTGAATGTTGTTCTTGTTCTTGAAATGATGATTCCTTGCTTGGAAACCCAAATGGGTGTTGAATGATTGGAAAATGAAATTGGTTGAAGTTAGGGTTTAAGGAATGATCATTTAAAGGGTTGGAAATGGATGAAATGAGTAGAGATAAATAATCTAGGATTACTTGGTTTTGAGTTTACAAGTTTGAATGGGAATTGGTAAGATGAAGGTGTTCTTGGGTGTTCTTGTAGTAAGCCATGGTAGAGGAAAGGAGAACTAGGGTTAAAAAGGGGTAAAAAGCTGGAAAATGGGCTGGAGGAGGCTTGGGCGGTCGCCCATGGGGGCTTGGGCGGCCGCCCATCATGGCAGGAGGTCCAAATTGCTTTGAAGTCCACTTGGGCGGTCGCCCAAGTGGTGAGGGCGGTCGCCCATGCTGGCAGAAACCACAAATTCCCTTGAAGTCCACTTGGGCGGTCGCCCAAGTGGTAAGGGCGGTCGCCCAAGACCCTGAACCAGTTTTTCTTAATTTAAACTAGGATCGTTTAGCAAGTTGTTGACCACTTATAAATTTAGACTCCCACTTGGTAATTGAACTTGAACCTTCATTAAGGTATGGTATCCTTGTATATGGAATTGGTAGGGTAGGTTAATGATCCCTCATTTCCTTACTTGATGTTATAAAAATGGTTGTTGACATTGTTTAGTGTATTCATAAATTGTTGCACTTTGATATTGATTGGGCATGAGTATATATTACCATGTGGCTATTGTTTATCCCTTTTTGTGGATTTTATTCAAGTATCTATTATGTGCTTGATATGTGTGAGTCAGCTGACGTTGGGGGTATAACATAATACGGTCAATTATGGAAGTGTGACCTAATGTGATCGGATTATGTTATATCTGTGACCGTCCCCTCCCCGCGGCCACAAAGTTGGGGTTATAGCATCTCGTATTGAGCCAAAAGCCTTACTGAGTTGCTACTGCCTTATTTGGTTCCCCTAAAACGGGTCTTATAAGACGTGAGTATTGCTTAAGCAAACCACTGTAAGATTGGAGTATTATTATACCCAATGTTGTACGACTGCTCGTTCGTACGGGAAAAGGTAAACCAAGGTAATGGAATGTGTTTATAGCTTTCCCAATGTGTTATGTGCGACTTGTTATATGTTGCATTTATTTGGCATATTGTTGCATCCATAATAGCTTGCTGAGATTTATTCTCACCCCTCTCCCTTTACTGTTTTAGATCCCGAGACAGGCGGACCGGCCAAGTAAGGACGGAGAGGAGTTTGGAGAAATCTTTTGGGTGTTGTCGGGGTATGTTTAGGGTGACGTATAAAATTGTATTTTGGTAATTCCTTTCTTGGAGTTTGTAATTATAAACTTTAAACTCTACGTCATAACCTTAATCTTTTGTAACTAAACAGTTGACCGTTTTCAAAGTTAGTTATCTCCTCCTCCGATGTGGAGTTGAGTGGAGTTCTTTTGAAATGTTATGTTATTAATGTTTATGTTTGAAAGTCAAAGCAAAGTTTTAAAAGTTTTTGAGTATTTGGGTTAGTTTGAGGACGCTCCAACTCGGGACACGTGTAGGTTCCGGGTCGGGGTCCTCACAAAAATTAACATGTATAATCAAGTCATACACTCTTTCTCATCGATGTAACTTAACCGACAAATGTGCATTCGCTACACTTGGAGTATCTTCAGGGTTTGTTGTAGACATATCAAACCACTCTAAAACTTTCTTGATTTTACCTTTTTGGGATAAAAATTGTTTTCTTTGACTTCTATCCCCATAAATATCCATGCCCAAAATATTTTTTGAGGTGCCCAAAATTTTCATCTCAAACTCAGCAGATAGTAGACCCTTCAATTTCTAAACATCATACTTCTTGACAGCAACTATCAACATATTGTCTACATATAGAACCATATAGATGAATGAACCAGTTTGCAATTTATTTTGACACATACAACAGTCATACGGGCTACTCATGTAACCAATCTCTATCATATAGTTGTTAAATCATTTATATCACTGCCTAGATGATTGCTTAAATTTATACAAGGACTTCTTCAACCTCCACGCATAGTCTTCCTTACCAGGAACCTGAAACTCATCTAACTGTCATATAAAAACTATTTTTTAAATACAGTTGCTCGAGCTCCAAATCCTGATGTGCCACCATTGCTAATAACACTCTGGTAAAAGTGTTACAAGTGAGAATATCAAATTGTATTCAATTCCCTTTCTATGCATGAAACCCCTAGCAACCACATGGGCTTTAGACTTGACCCCCTCTGATGGTGATATCTCTACCTTTTTCTTGAAAACTCACTTGCAAGTAGCAGTCTTCCTGTCCTTTGGATTCTTAGTTAACTCCCAAGTCTTCTTCTTATGAAGTGACTCCATCTCATCTCCTATAGCTGCAAGCCACTGGGCCGACTCTGAACATGTAACTGATTCCTTGAAAGTGGATGGGTCTGTAAGATCGAGATCCACTTTCTTAGCAACCTGAAGTACATAAAAAACTATGTCTTTTAAACCATACCTCTCAGGAGGCTTCCTAAAATTAGCTCTTCTACATCTATGTAAAGCCAACCCATGTTTTTTAGGAAAAGGTGTTGAAC
This sequence comes from Adenophora triphylla var. japonica, assembly GCA_022495995.1. Taxonomy (NCBI): domain Eukaryota; kingdom Viridiplantae; phylum Streptophyta; class Magnoliopsida; order Asterales; family Campanulaceae; genus Adenophora; species Adenophora triphylla. The sequence continues at coordinate 196,251 of JAFEMH010003082.1, forward strand.
TGTATGTTGCTTCCATTTCTGTAGTAGATCATGTTTAACATCTGATTGTGTACTTCTCAACTCTATAATATATTGTTGCTCCACCTGTTTATCAACACTATCAAAACCTGGTACAATAGCATATCTCACAATAGGATTAAATAGCGAGTTTCATCAAAGACAACGTTCCTGCTCATAATAACTATATTTTAAGATGTAGACCAAATTCGGTCCATTGACACCATCTCCAGAACCCATAAAAACTCCCTTTTAGCCCTCGACTCCAACCTCCCATCATTAACATGATAATAAGCAGTACAACCAAAAGCTCTTAAAGTATAATAATCAACAGATTTACCTAACCATACCTCATTGGGAGCTTTAATGTTGATACCTGCATAAGGTACACGATTTATCAAGTAACATGTTATGCTAACCGCTTCTGCCCAGAAACACTCAGATAGATCTCATTGAAGAGCATGCACCTCTCTCGCCAATAATATTATTCATGTGCTGTGCAAAACCATTATGTTGTTGTCTACCCCTGATATTGACATGTCTAGAAATCCCCACCAGAAATTATCGAACTCACTACTATAAAACTCTTAACACATTACCTGTCTGAAGTCGCTTGATCTTCTTTGCTGTCTGATTTTTTTACTAATATCTTTCACTGTCTGAAATTCTTGAGAGCCTCACTCTTATACTTCATAATAATTAACTAAGTCTTTCTCGAATAATCATCAAACATAGACAGTAAATGTGTCCCCAACAATTTGATTGGATGTAATCGAGAGTACCCTTTGTCATATGAACCCCCTTAAGAAATTTGCTTCCCTTCATCTTCCCAATTACACAATATTCTCAAAAATCAAGGTTTTTAACCATATGGCCACAAAGAAGATCATGTTTTGCCGATTCTGCATCATTCTCATGCTCATGTGTCTCAGCCTAATATGCCATAAATTTTTCGTATTCACCTCGTCCACCTCAGATGATGCAATAAAAGCTGAACCAAAAAGTATTTTTCCTTGGAGGAAATATAAGTAAAATCGCTTCAAACCTTCCAGAACCACTTCAGAACCCTTGCAAACACATACAACTCAAACTTTACCTTGAAACTATACCCTTTGTTGTCTAGTTGATTAAGAGATATCAAATTCTTTGTTATAAGCGAATGTGTCTCAAATCGTTCAAAGTGCAACACTTACCATCATGGCTGTGAAACTTGATGGAGCCAATACCAACTATCATACAAGCAGCACTTTTAGCCATACGAATATTACCACCATCCACCTGCTCATAAGTTGTAAACCACTCCCTCCTCTGACTAATATGATAAAAAGCTTCAGAATTAGGAATCCAAGCATTTGTTTTTTATCATAATCCTCCACATAATCAACATTGTTTGCCATAGCAGTAGTAGCCTCAATACGGACAGATAGCTCGCCTCTTTCTTCCTAGGTAATCAAATTTCCAATGTCCCTCTTTTCAGTAATTAAAAATATCTCCAGGTTTCTAACCCTTCTTGACAAAAAGGTTTCCTCTTCTTTGTTTAATCCATTCAGAAACTTCAAATCCATCAAATCCAACATAAAAATAAGTTTTAAAAAATAAGTGTCTAGCTTGATCTAGTACACAAATCAGATGGTTATATTTGAATACTTGCTTCGTGTACATTTGCATTATATAGTTATTAGATAGTAATTTTCTATATTGAAATAAAAAATATAGTACATTGCATAAGTTGGTAGTTTTTTTCCAAAATATGAAAGTCTACTACTCACTTCGTCCTAAAAATTTTGTCTCACTTTAACTTTTGTGGTTAACTCAATCAAACTTTAACCATAATTTTATATAAATCTAGATACTTCTATACAATTCTAAAAAATTGTTATTGATAATGTTATAATTGTGAAACAATTACAATTTTTAGAATTGAATAGGGATATCTAAATTTTCATAAAGTTATGATCAAAACCTAATTCAAATGACCATAAAAATCAAAAGGGGACAAATTTTCCGGAAAGAGTTTTTCTTTTTGAAAGTTTTAAATATAATCTCATTTACTTTTAAAAAAAAAAATTATAATTAATTGTGTCCACAGTTTTTTTTTCATTAGTAATTACTCACACACACACGTAAAAATATTAGGGAAAAAGAAAAAGAGTACCTTTGCCTTACTAAGAGAAGGTTTTGGGTTCGATTTCCCCTTTCCCGTTGTAAAAAACATTGCATCTAGTGATCGTGACCTGATTAAAAGTGTATTTTTCTTAACACAAAATTTGGGGAGAAACGCGTTTCTCTGTCGCGTATGGAGAAATGGGGCTTGGTTTGTCGCGCGACATACTTAGCCACAACAACTGGATATCACTTCCTCAGTTTCTGGATATCCAGAACATTGCATATGGATATCCAGAAGCTTTGAAAAGGATATCCAGAAACCAAAATATTTTTTCTGGATATCCTTTCCAAAGCTTTTGGATATCCATATTCAATATTCTGGATATCCAGAAGCTTTGGAAAGGATATCCAGAAAAAATATTTTAGTTTCTGGATATCCTTTTCAAAGCTTCTAGATATCCATATTCAATGTTCTGGATATCCAGAAGCTTTGAATAGGATATCCAGAAACTGGCTATGTATGTCGCGCGACAAACTAAGCCCCGTTTCTTTATAAGGGACGGAGAAACGCGTTTCTCAGCAGACCTACTCTTTTCTTAATTATAAGTATTAACTATTTGTTATAATTATGTAAATAAATATGGAGTACATAATATTGTGGCACTCACACGTTCTTATTTAATTTTCCAATCGAGCATCAAAATCTTATTTCATAATTAGATTGTATAAAATGTATGTATATTTTTTCTAAGTAAACAACGCTAATAACTTCACTTTTTAGGATATATTTTTTCTTCAAATAATACACTTTTAAAAAAGTATGTTTCAAATTATATATGTCGGCAAACTATGTACCAAACTAACTACTTTATGTGAAGTCGACATTAATAGTGACTGAACAGTATAAACCGAGATACGAACATGGGCTTGTCCGGGTCAGGCCCAAGTGGATTGGGTTATAAACATAATCCATCTATGAGTTACGAGGGACAATCATGTGCTTCCTCGGTCTCATATTTCGCCATCAACAAGGCTAATCTAAGCCCAACAAGCAAGCAGAATGTGCCTCAACTATGAATGCCGAGGAGACCTCCCTCGTATGCCGAGATCATCTCCATTGAGGACGAGGTGCCTTCCTCGGCCTTAACGTTGTCAACGGGCTCCTTATATTCTTGTTTCCTCCTCGGCTCATCATGGACCGAGAGGTCATGAATGACGAGGAGAGAAAAGTTCTCACCTCGGCATATCTCCATATGACGAGGAGAGGAAATCATTCACCTCGTCATTCCTCTATGCCGACAGACTTCTACATGACGAGGAGAATCATTTGTTTATCTCGGCCTAACATGCAAATGACGAGATAGGAAAATCAATCTCCTCAGCTTACCGACAAGCAGTTGTAATAATCCTATTCAAACAAGGATTCAGCAGTCACAATCTTATCGGAATTGTAACCACCTCCTACAATACCGATCAAATAAGGATTCCTTAACAGATATAATCTTCCTAAGATTATATCTTATCCCTTTACAGTTCAAGTTCAACATGGATTCTGTCAATCCATCCCTATAAATACAAGTCATATATCACATCATAGGGTACGTTACTTTTTACATACAGAAACTCTGTCAATTTAGTTTCTCACCACAAAACCGTGACTTATTCTCACGCCGGAGGGCCTTCGCCGGTAAAGCCCCGACTTAATTTACGTGTTTTGTCTTATTTTCAGGCCTAGCAATCGCCGGAGCAAATGATCGCTTGGATTTGGGCTGATTTGACGATTTTGGCATCATCAATTGGTTCCATTGCCGGGAAATCGACTCAAACACCCGTTGTTTGGCCTGGAAAAAGCTCGCTTGAAGCCAGATTTCTTGCCGGATCTATTTTCGATTTGATTGGAAATCATTGTCCTATTTGGCTCTGTTTTTTGGTTCGGCCGGATTCTGCAAATTTCGGTCGGAATTTGTCAATTTTCGCCTGGAACAATCGTTTTGGCTGGAAATTATGTTGTTCTTAAATTACAATTGGGATTTGGTACTAACGTCTGGAATTCAGCTCCAAATTTTGGTTGGAAATCTTGATTATTGGGAAATTCATCCGTTTGGTAATTTGTTGTTTACAATTGTTGATTTTCAATGGAAGACGGTCAATTTGCAAGTGTTACCAGCGAGGAACAAACTCAAGTGAATGGGATCACTCCAAATGCCGAGGTGCTTCCTCCTCCTCCACCTCAGCCTGAAGGACTACCTCCCCTCGCCATGAATCTCCGTTCCATGGGGCAGCCAACTGCCGAGGTAGCAGGTGCCAACCTTCCTCGTGTCACCCATCCTCTATGGAATAGAGTTGGGAGGAAGATGACGAAGAACGCCGAAGTTGACCGAGCTGAAAGCTCCCAACCCGTCGACCGACGTACTCTCTTGCACAGACAAATGGAGACGTTGCAAAGGATTTACGAGACACAAGCTGCTCTCTTACAATTGGATCCCGACAACTCGATGGCTGAATTTATACTACCTTCGACGAGCAACTCTCAGGGAAGGGAACAGGGTGAGCGACGAGGTCCTCCCCTTGATCCTGCTGTACCACCGAAGCAGGCCCTCCGAGATTCTCTCCGTCCTCGGCCTCAAAATCAAAAGAACGACAAGGTGATAGACCTGAGAAGCCAATTGAACTCCAAAGAACAGGAAGTGGACTCAAGAGACTTGAGGACGAGGCTTAGTCTGTCCAAACGTTTATCACCACCTCGTCTCATCATGGCACCTCGTCGTCTTCACTCACCTCGACCACGTCGACCTCGGCATGATTCTCCTCGTCCTCGTAGAGACTCTCCCTGTCCTCGTCCTCGTGAATTTGTATGGCCGAGAACTCCCCCGCCGTACAGAATGTTACTTGGCGGCCATGAGCTGGAACAAAGGCTAGACAAAGCACCATCCAGATGACGGGATAGCCATCGAAACGACGAGGAGCACAGTAGGGTGAATGGCCACCCTAAGGATAAATCAACACGTAGCTCCCAACGCAGTACTCACTCTAGCACTGATAAGGGAGTGGAAGCCAGTGAGTGGGAACTATTGAAACAATGCCTTGATGACATGGAAATGGGTAAAAAGGTTGATAGAGACGATTATGACTGGTCCACTCGTCCGTTCTCCCAAAGGATAACTGATGCACCACCAAATCCCCACTTTAAGGTCCCGAGTTTTGAAAAATACAACGGAACCACCGACGCGAAGGACCACGTGCAAAGTTTTGAACAAACCATGAACCTCCTCACCAAAGCTGATGACATGCTCTGTAAAGCTTTCGCGAGCACCTTCTCCGGAACAGCCTTGACCTGGTTCCGTGAGCTGAAAAAAGGTTGCATCGATAGCTGGAGAGGCATGAGGAGAATGTTCTTGGACCACTTTGCCACAGCTGGAAGGAGGAAGATGAGATTGACCGGCCTTGCCAATATCGAGCAAGGGAAGGGAGAAACTACCCTCAGTTATTACAACCGATTTCGTAAAATGGCGGAACAAGTGGAAGAAAGCCTCACTGACAGGGAGGTTATTGTTTGTTTTAATTCCGGATTGAGATCCGGTCCCCTCATCTATGAACTCTCCGCCTGAGAACCTAAATCCAAGGCCGATTTGTATAACGTGGCATATGCTATTGCTATGGCTGAGGATAAGAGCAAGAAAAGGGGATCAGACAAAGCGGAACCAGAAGCGGCTGGCACTCGCCACGCTTCCAATGGCAATGGGAATGGTAAGGGATCCAAGAGGAAGAATAGAACAAGAAGCACTGAGAAGCCTGAAGCATTTACCCCTCTTACCAAACCCATCACGGAGATCATGCAGCTGGTGAATCTGTCCCCTCCCCGTCCGTTGAGCAACAAACCAAAATACCCTTGTGACACTTCCAAATTCTGTGATTTCCACAAGGACCATGGTCACAACACTGAAGGCTGTTACGCCCTCAAGAAAATGATCCAAAGATGGGTTGACGAGGGAAAGCTAGACCGCTATGTCATGAAGAAAGATGGCAAGCGAAAACGGAAGGAAGAGGAAAGTGAAGATGACGATAAGAGCGAAGAGGGAGAACAAACACCTCCTAGGGCCAAGCTGCATGTAATTCGAGAAGAGACAGTCTCCACGAGACAGCTACGAAACCAAATCCACGAACTAAGCAAGGTGTACCACGTTCCTGCTTGGGTTCATAAAGCGGAAGAGGTCATTAGCTTTTCTCCTAACGAATTGGCAAGGAGCCGTGCTGCTCGTGAACAACCCTTGGTGATAAAGGGTCGAATCGATAATGTGGAATCTGAAAAATTGCTTGTTGACACGGGGGCCTCCCGAGACATTTTGTACTACTCTGCCTTCCAACTGATGGGCTTGAAAGATACCATGCTAGAGCCTTATCACGGAAGGTTGGAAGGTTTCACCAACCATAAAGTTGGCGCCATAGGAACTGTTGAGCTGGAACTTGAAATTGGCGAACATCCCTTCCGATCCAGGGCCACTGTCACGTTCGTAGTCATGGATTTAACAAGTGATTACCATGCTTTATTGGGCATTCCGAGTCAAGCAAAACTTGGGCTGGTCGCCTCCCTCCCTCACCAACGGGTCAAATTTCCTACACATTCAGGGATTGGATGTGTGAGGGCAACCGCAAAGGACTTCCTGGAGCATGTTGTGTAGAGTCGGAAGAAATCTAAAAGCGTGGAGATAGATACCCCTAAGGACAACATCAAGATCTCTAAATCTCTGAAAACTACCCATACCAGCTCTAGGGTGAGCTATATGCGTGAGGTACTCGATGAAGAGCCTATGGTCCTAGAAAGTGCAGCTGACCAGGGCTTAGTTCCACCCGTCTCTGAGGAAGATCCCATTCTCGCCAACGGCCAGAACTCGGGGGCCTACCATGACTTGAGGATGGTCGATCTGCCCGACGTTGATAAACTAATGGAGGAAGAGGGCCTCAACGTGAACGACAATAAAGGTAGGAGAATTAGAGAAATCATTATCGAGTCTCTGGAATTTCGAGACGGTCCTGAAATGGAGCCTGTGGACGAACTGGAGGAAGTAATCATCAATCCTGACTATCCTGAACAAAAAATTAAACTTGGGGGGCAGCTATCTCCGGAAGAGAAGGAAAAAATCATCTCCCTTTTAAAAGGCAGTCTCGACGTCTTTGCTTGGAGAGTCGAGGACATGAGGGGGATCAATGAGGAAGTAGCACTCCACCACTTGGAAGTTGATCCATTAGCAAAAACAATTTCATAGACAAGGAGAAATTTCGCAAGAGACAAGGAGGAAGCTATCAAAGAAGAGGTGGAAAAATTACTTAGCGCCGGAATCATTCGTGAAGTAAAGTACCCAGTGTGGTTGGCCAATGTGGTAAGGTAAAGAAGCAAAATGGGAAGTGGAAAATGTGTATCGATTTCACCGATCTTAACAAGGCCTGCCCTAAAGACAGTTATCCTCTCCCCAGAATCGATAAGTTGGTCGACTCCATTGCTGGACACCAAACACTCAATTTCCTAGATGCCTATTCAGGCTATCACCAGATCAAAATGGCGGAGGAGGACATCGCGAAGACGGCCTTCCAAACACCTGGGGGAAATTATTGCTATGTTATGATGCCTTTTGGGCTCAAGAATGCGGGTGCCATATACCAATGAATGGTGAATCGAGTATTTGGCGCGCAGATAGGCTGTAACATGGAGGCCTACATCGATGATATGGTCATTAAGACCAAGGAGGGTAGTCACACCCCTGACTTGGAAGAGACAACAAACAACCTCCGAGCCAACAACATGAAGCTAAACCCAAGTAAGTGTGTATTTGGGGTAACAGCTGGAAAGTTCTTGGGCTTCATGGTATCCCAAAGGGGAATTGAGGCGAACCCTGAGAAAATCAAGGCATTAATTGACATGAAGGAACCTACCACCAGCAAGGAGGTCAAAGATTGAATGGAAGAATAGCGGCCTTGGGAAGATTCATAGCCAAATCCGTCGAAAAATCATTGCCATTCTTCAAGGTATTGAAGGGTACCAAGAGCTTCTCCTGGACTCCCGAATGCTCCGAGGCATTCCTCCGGTTGAAGGAGTACTTGGGTTCCCCTCCCTTGCTTAGCAGTCCAGTTGCCGGTGAAATGTTGTACGTCTTCCTAGCAGCCACAGATCATGCAGTCGCAGCTGTTCTAGTTCGAAGCGAAGAATGAATGCAGAAACCCATCTACTATGTCTCTAAGGCATTGTCAGACGTAGAGAGCAGATATTTCAACGTAGAAAAGATAGCGTACGCATTAGTCATTGCCTCAAGGAAACTACGTGCCTACTTTTCTGCGCACCCTATCACCGTGTACACCAATGAACCCTTGAAAAAGATCCAGCACAAATTGGACGACTCCGGACGTCTCCTGAATTGGTCTATCGCTCTTACCGAGTTCGACATCACTTACCAACCAAGGAAGTCCCTCCAGGCACTGCCTTTGTTTGACTTCATGGTTGAGACCGCCTTTATGGGTGAGCACCTCCCCACTTCCCGTAGGCAAAACGCTGCGGAAGAGGAAGAGTCTCCCATTGAACTCCCCTCCAACTGTTGGATCTTGTACACAGACGGATCGACAACAAAGGAAAGAAGCAGAGTCAGAGTTGTACTAGCAAGTCCATAAGGAGAGTACACCATGCAAGACATCATCCGATTCAGGTTCCCTGCCTCCAACAATCAAGCTGAATACGAAGCTCTAATATTTGGTATTGAGTTGGCTTCCTTCTATGGAGCAACCAAGGTGGGGGCATTCTGTGACTCCCAACTCGTTGTCAAACAAGTAAAGGGAGAGTATAACACCCAAGATCCCACCCTTACCAAATATAGAGACCTTGTCCTAGACATGACGAAAAAGATGGAATTCTTCGAACTCAAACAAATAGGCAGGGAAGACAACCAAATCGCAGACGTTCTGTCTAAACTAGCAACTATGGATGTGTCTAAGTCTAAGACCAATCTATACGTAGTTTATGCTGAGGAACCTGCGTATGAAAGATTACAAATCATGCTCCTAGATGGAGAGGAGAGATGTTGGATCGATGACTACATTGACTACATCGAGAAGGGCCAACTTCCATAAGATGAAGCACAAGCTAAACTTATCAAGAAGAGGTCCCCCAGGTTCGTTGTGATAAGCGGAGTCCTATACCAAAGATCTTTCACTAAGCCCCTGCTAAGGTGTGTCTATCCTAAGGAAATTGAGAACCTTTTGGCAGAAGTACATGAAGGTGTTTGCGGCGGACACCCGAGGGCCAGAACCTTAGCTGACAAGATCATCTCGCTAGGTTACTATTGGCCAAACCTGAGGGAGGACGCTCACGCCTATGTTAGAAAGTGTGACAAGTGCCAGAGATTCTCCAACATTCCTAGACTACCGACAGTTGAGCAGACACTTTTAATACCTACGTGGCCATTTGATATGTGGGGGATCGATAACATCGGACCCTTCCCTCCCGCTTGTGGTAATTGCAAGTACGTGATAGTAGCTGTTGATTACTTCTCCAAGTGGATAGAAGCAAATGCATTAGCCAAGATAACAGAATAGAACGCAATCAACTTTGTCCACGACTACATCTGGTGTCGATTCGGCCTCCCACAAACAATTGTTTCCGATCACGGACTCCAATTTTCTACGGCATTTACAACAGAATTGGGAAGAGTCAAAATCTGCCACGCAAAGTCATCAGTTAGCAGACCCCAAGGTAACAGTCAAGCAGAGGCTGCCAATAAAGTGGTCCTAACAGCCCTTACTAAAAACCTTGACGGACGCGAGGGTAGATGGTTGGACGAACTTCCCCTAGCCTTATGTGTTGTTCGCACAACCACCCGGGGGCCAACCGGGGAAACCCCATTCGCATTAACCTTCGGTTCTGAGGCTATGGCACCAGCTGAAATGGCCATCCCTACTGTGAGAAATTCCCATTACGAGGAGCAAGTCAACAAGGTTAATAGGCTCCTAGACCTAGACCTGATAGATGAGAAATGACTAGTTGCACAGATGAGGCTGGTGAATTACAAGCAAAGGACCAAGGCATACCATGACAAGAGAGTCATCAGAAGAGTATTCCAAGTAGGCGATTGGGTACTTAGAAAAATTGAGGCAACTGGTCGAAAGGTAGAACAAAACAAGCTCTCCCCAAATTGGGAAGTCCCTATATCATCACTCAAGTCATTCGAGGAGGGGACCTATAGATTGAAAAATAAGGAAGGGAAGGAGCTCAAGCATCCATGACATTCCAACAATCTTCGAAAAATATTATCATTAGTTTATTTTACTTTGTCATAGATTAGTTTCCAGTTTTCAGTCTTTTACTTCTTAGTATGATAGAATTGCAGTCCGATGTAATCAAGCTCCAGTTTATGAAAGTCACTTCTTCCAACAAGCAAGGCAACTATCAACTACTGACACAAACACCGGAAGACGAGGATCTTATCCCCGACTCTTCAAAACACATGCCTTACGTCTTGACGAGGGTCCGTCTCAACTCAATGACCATAGGCTCCAAACAGCCAAGATTGAGGATCCTTCCTCGACCTACTGGCTTACCTTACGTCCTAACGAGGGTCCGCCTCAACTCAAGGACTACAAGGTTCTAACAGTCAAAACCAAGGACTTCTCCTCGGCCTATTGACTCGCCTCACGTCAAGACAAGGAAACACCTTGTCACTACGACTAACAGGCATCACACGTCTAAAACCTGTGCACGAGTCATCTTCCTCGGCATAAGGAGACGAAAAAGAAGAACACCCAACAGTCAAGGCCGAGGAGCCCCTCCCTTGGCCTATACGACTTGAAGTTCAGTCAAGACCGAAGGACTCCGCCTCGGCCTAACGACTTACCTTATAACCAAGGGACGAGGGACCTTCCTCAACCTCTTCCCAAAAACAAGTCTTGTATTTGTACGTAGCCTACAAACAAGCATCCAAGCAATTCATTCAAACAAGACGACATGAATTGAAACAAAAGTACTCTTTCACTAATATTCAAAGGGAAATTACAAGTCCTAACAACTATTACAACAAAAAGAAAAAGAAAAAAATCCTAAGTCTGTTGTGCATCATCGAAGGGTTTCTCCAAAACCTCCTCCGTAGCGGCATCAGAGGAAGGAGAGATAGTCTGCTCAGCATTGACATTAGTATGAGCCTCTTCGACAGCTCCACCTTCAGCCTCAACATCCATCTCCTCATCCTCGATCATCTCAATTAAAGCCTTGAGATTGCCAGGATCAACGGACGGGGGAACCCAAGCTTCACAACTGGCTTGAGCATCCTCCTTAGCCATGATGCCCAAGTTATAGTCAAAGAAGGGGACGAGATGGTGGAGGGCCCTAGCCTTCTCATCAAACTGGCCCTTGCAGATCAACCGGGCAATGGTATTTACATCCAAGCTGAGGGAGGAATCGGCCAGGAGACGGCGGGCCAAATGCAAGTAGTCGTCTTCGAACATCGTGGCCGTCTTCTCGTCCACAGCGTCTAGGAAGGCCCGGCTGGCCTTAAAGCGTGCCACGGATTCCTCTTCCCTAGAAGGAATGGTGGCTTCAAAACCCCTGCACTTTGCCTCAGCTTCCTCGGCCCTCACCTGGACCTCGGCCTTAAGTCGTGCCATCTCGGCCAACTCAGCATCTTTCAGCCGGAGATGCTCCTCGGCTTTCACATGTGCCTCCTCGGCCCTCGCCACCTCGGCCTCAATCTTGGCCTTGGTAGCCTCCAGCTCGGCATCCTTGGCCTTCAGTAGCCCGACCAAAGCAGCCTTCTCGGCCTCACCCTTCTTTTGGGCGGTCTTGACCTCGTGCAGTTGCTTGGCCGTGGCCTTGGCCAGGACATTCTCGTAAGCTGAGATAGTTGCAAACTGCAATAGGGGAAAATGTCAGAAATAACACAAGTAACAAAAATAAGGTTGAAATTACGGGATCCGAGATACGAGACAGTTACCTCGAAAACCAGAAGCCCCTTGTGACAGAGCAGGTGCTCCTTGCCTGGCTTGTCTCGCACAAGCTTCTCATAGGCCTCCTGATCCAAGGCCCTTTGAATGGGAGCTCGGCCCAGTCTCACAAGGGCACCCTCCCTAGCCTGCAGAGGGATGCCCCTCAGAGATGGAACATTTGCCGCCATTCGCCGGGATAGCTCCTCGGCAGCCTCGTAGTTCTTGACGGTTTGGATAGTAAGGGTTGGAGGATCTTGAGGCTCCAAGGACTCCACAGCAGCCCGTTTAGATGAGGGCTCCTCGACAGAAGTACTAGGGGGCCTCTTCGAGCCCGAATGCCGTTGGACGAGATTAGTGTCCCCGGCCGACGGGATGTCCGTCTCCACAGAAACATCAACACGGGGGCTATGCCCCTCTAAAGTTGATGTATTTTCTAGGCCTTCGGAGACCCCGTCCTCGGCATTTACATCCCCGTGCAACTTGACGGGGAGAGGTTGATCTCCTTTGGCACTTAGAAGGAGGTTGCGATGATTGGTCTCCTCCTTCCTATCAGTTAAGGCCGAGATCTTGGCCAAACGTCGTCTCTTCTTGATCAGATCGACGGCACTTAATTGCTCCATGGCTAACTCGGCCTCTTGCTCGGGTGATAAATCTGCAAAAACAAGGAAGAGATGGTTACATTGCGACCTGGATTAAAACAAACAGCAAAAATACTAGAGTTAAAGACGGGGAAAAGATAATTACAGCCTGCGACGTCAACTTCCCTAAGGCACTGATCCTTAGGGTTGAGCTTGCAACGCTCACATTCATCGTGAAAAACCAGGCCAGGATGGGTCCTCCAGTCGTTGAATCGCCTCCCCCTCTTAGCGAGGACGAGGGGAACCACCCCGTCCCTCGGTCCCGGCATCAGTCCCGCCTGAACATAATAGCGGTCATCGGCCTCTAGGGCGGCCCAGTCGAGGAACCTAACCTCGGCAAATTCCTCAAGGCGCTTGATCAGGTCTTCGGTCCACCCATACTTCTGCACGGGAAGGGATGAGGACGGCACGTCACAAGGGGAAGGAAATTCCCAGCCTCGTCGGCTCTCCACCCTTATCACATGATTATCCCAACCTCCTACCTTGCTGGACATAGGAAGGATAATCTTCGGTTTTTTGGGTTCACTACGCAAAATGAGAAGATGAGTGCCCTTCATGTACCCGATGGAAAAGAAATGACAGAAGGTGTGATGTACCCGATTTTTTAAAATCAACGGAGTCGCAACGCCATTTTTAGTTTAGGGCCAAAACTTTGAAAAATGCCCAAAATGAGAGAAGTGAGTTCGGAGGTCACGTTACACTCCGGGAAGAACGATTAGCACGTTCACCCGGAATGCCTCGTAGACGAGTCTTCCAAACTTGAAACCATTTGTATGTGTGTGTGTGTGTATGTTTTGCAAAAGGGATTTTCTGGAAATAAATAGTTTGACTAGACAAGACTGAAATTAATCAAAACAATGTGCTTCTGTGAGTGAAAAAGAACTGGAAACAAAAATATCTGTCTGTGACATTCATGTCCGCGTGGATTGGGATGAGGCTCAATCCTGTCCGTGCAGATAGGAAAGTAGGGTTTCTTTTTTGGCAGCTTTCCAATCTAATTCTGTAATTTCCAGAAAGTCAACTGGATTTACAGAATCAGAACTGGAGTTGCAACAGAAATACGAAAAAAGAAAGAAATCTTGTGTTTTAAGGCATCTATGCTTTGTCCCCATCCTTAGGATTTGATTAGTGTCCCACTTAATTTGTTTAGTGGTGATCACTAAATCAAACCATCATTAGGGTATATTAGGACTTTAAAACATTTCATTTGCAAGAGGAAGGGGAGATTAATATGTAAGCAAATAAACATAGGAAGTAAATGCAAGGATTATCCCATAAACAAATTTGGGTCAAAGATGTATCAACTTTTAGAGTAGATCTCTAAGGTGATCATTAAGATGTCATCCTTGATGTCTAAACTCCGGTGTATCAACTATATCTTGTGATGACCAAAATATTAGCCTTGATGTTCTTCATCCATGGAAAGGATTCCAAGGTGAAGATCTTAGGCTTCAAGAAAAGATAATTTATAAGAAAATAACATGTTGACCATAAAGGTGGTCATCCATGAAAATTAGCTCCAAGGTGACCACTCTTAGGTCAAGAACAAGAATTAAGCACTATAATGAAAGAGCATCATCATAAAAGTAAATGGTAATGACCACTTTAAGTTGATCACCATGGAGATTAGCTCCAAGATAACCCTCATTAGGCCAAATAATACTTCCACTTAAAAAGAAAATGGGGCATGGAGATGACCATAAATAAAAGATATAGATTTCCATGGAAGATCATCCATGGAGATGAACTCCATGGAGATCTTCCTAAATCCAAGGATAATATGCAAGAAGATCAACAATTAGTAGGTAAAGCAAAAGATAATGAAGATTCAACAAGTAGATAAGCAAGATCTAAACAAATATAGAGAGATTAACAAGATTTAATGAAAATGATGCTTGAACAAAGATAAGTTTAGTGCAAGAAAGAGGGTTTTACCAATGGTGACACCCTATCTTTTTGATTAGAGTTTGACTTGAGGAGTATCAAGATTTAGTGTTTGTATTTATGTTTAGGGCTTGTGTTTGGATGAGTGTTTGGAGGATGTTTTCTGGAGATGTTTCGGAAGAGTAACAGTGTGTATCCTGTTCATGTCTAAACTGAGAGAGAAGGGTTGAATTTATAAGCTGGATTAGGGTTCAATGATGTCCGCGCAGATGAGACTGAGTCTCATTCTTGTCCGCGCGGATTGGAATGTAGGCATGCCTGATTTTGCAGAAAAGTTGTTTTGGCTGTTTGCAATTAATTCAAAGTTGGTCAATTTCTTGGAAATCACTCTTTCCAGCGAGATCCAACCCATTTTTGTTGTTCCTTTAAGGTCCTTCCTTGTTTAAATTGCCTTGGGAAGTGACCAAAATGCCCTTAAATGTTTATTTGACTTTAAAAATGTTAAATTGGGCCGAAGGAATATTGGTGGTTCAGATTGGGACACTTACAATAGCCCCTCGGCGATGGTACTTCCGGAGGAAGTGGGGTCGTCGATAAAAGTGAGGTCCCAATCTGTTAGGGAAAATAGGATGACCATTTTGGTCGGATGGCTGAACCTATGGTAGGCTACCTACGTATCCTTAAGAGGAATCAAGCCGGTCGTAGTTCGGGTCTTTCGACTATCTTCAGACGTCGACCCTAGAGTGACTATTTTGGTGTCAACCTTCACTACAAGGAAAAACGGATTTAGCTACGGCAAATTCCGTAGCTAAAATGAAGATTCCGTAGCTAAATCGTGTTTAGCTACGGATTTATTCCGTAGCTATTCCGTGGGTGCAGGTTCGTCGCTAAATTGGGCGTCGCTGTTTTGTAGCTAATTTAGAGACGGATGTGTCCGTCTCTAATTTAGAGACAGATATGGCCGTCTCTAAATTAGAGACAGATATGTCCGTCTCTAAATTAGAGACAGATATGTCTGTCTCTAAATTAGCTACAGATATGACCGTCTACGAATTAGCGACAGATTTTCCGTCTCTATTTAATTTGTCATTTTATTTTCGAACCATTTTAGCGACGGATATTTCCGTCGCTAAATTGATATTTTTAAAAAAATTAAATATATATTTAAAAATATATATTAATATATTTTAAATATATATATATATATATATATATATATATATATATATATATATATATATATATATATATATATATATATATATATATATATATATATATATATATATATATATATATATATATTAAAATATGTAAGTATATATTTTTAAATATATATTAAATCAGTCCCTTACCTTTTTTATTTTCAAATCGATCCCTTAACTTTTATTATTTTTATAACAGTCCCTTAACTTTTATTATTTTTCATATCAGTCCCTTAACTTTTATTATTATCAAATCAGTCCCCTAAATTTATTTTATACTCAAATAGTCCTCACAACTTCCACCACCAATCACCACCAATCACCACCAATAACCACCAGCAACCACCGGCGACCAATCAACCAACGAATCTGAAAAAATACAAATTACAGTTTCCAAAATTTTGAATCTTTACAAAATCACCAAAAAAAATCAAAATCAAAATCCAACCAAACCCAAAATCTGAGTTTCCAAATCGAAATCAAAACACAAAAATCTGGGTATATATATCTCAAGCAAACCCAAACGAAATCAGATCCGGGTTTTGATTTAGATCAAGAGAGAGCGAAAGAGAGAGAGTTTACAACCATTGACGATTGAACAGCCATAGCCCTCGCCGGAATTCCTTTGCTTCAAATGCTCTGTTCGGATTATTAATGTCGCCGGCCGAAAAATAGAGAGGGAGAGGGAGGCGTAATGGAGAAAGAGAGAGAGTGACGGAGGGCGAAGATGACCGTGGCTGTGGTGGCGCCGGAGGACGACGGAGTAGGCTGAAGAGACGGTGAGGGAGACGGAGGAGGCTGAGACGGTGAGAGAGAGGGAAAGGGTGCCGGCCATTTGCAGAGGTTTTGCATTTTTTGAATGAAGAGAGAGAGAGAAATGAGGAGAGAAATAGGGAGAGGGAGGGAGTAAGTGTGTTTGTTTAAAACATTTTGGGCCTTTGGATTGAAGGTTATGAAGGGTCGGATCTTGCTTGGCTCTTAATCTCCGTGAAATTTTAAAATCCAATCAAACAATCCCACATCACATACTTATATTTATTTCACACTATATTATACACTAACTAAAATATTTATGCCTAACATTAAAAATAATAATATTTATTATTAATAATATTTATTAATAAATTATAAATTATAAAATTAATTAATTAATTAATTAATTAATATTAATATTAATTATATAATCAGTAATAATATTAATAATAGTATTAATAATAACTAGAAATTTTTATTATTTTTTATTGAATAGGAAAAAATATTTTAGATTTTTTTTTATTACTGAAATTTACAAAAAGTTATCTAAAATATTTACATGCTTTTATTTTATTTACCCAAAATTTTAGTTATAGTAATATGCCTAATATCAAGAATAATAATATTATCATATAGTTAGTAATAATACTTAATAATAAGACTAATAATGATGTTATTGTTAATTATTCAATTATATAATTGAATATATTAATAATTATTATTATATAATTAATAATAATATTATTATATAATTAATAATAATATTAATAATAACTAGTAAAAATGCATAACATAAAAAATAATAATGTTATTAATTAATAATAATATTCATTAATCTAATTATTTTAAATTTATTAATAATAATTTAATAATTTAAACATCTAAGAAATATTAATATACCTAAGTAATAATTGATATTAATAAATTATAAAAAAATACTTATTAACAATAACAATAATTTTATCTTTAAAGAAAATAGTAATTAGTAATAATACTTAATAATAAGACTAATAATGATGTTATTGTTAATTATTCAATTATATAATTGAATATATTAGTAATTATAATTGAATAATTAATAATAATATTAATAATATCTAGTAATAATACATAATATCAAAAATAATAATGTTATTAATTAATAATAATACTCATTAATTTAATTATTTTAAATTTATTAATAATAATTTAATAATGTATAAGGGTATAGGGTTTAGGGTTTAGAGTTTAGGATTTAGGGTATAGGGTATAGGATTTAGGGTATAGGGTATAGGATTTAGGGTTTAGGGTTTAGGAGTTAGGGTATAGGGTATAATGTATAAGGGTTAGGGTATAGGGTATAGGATTTAGGGTTTAGGGGTTAGGGTATAGGGTTTAGGGTATAGGGTTTAGGGTATAGGGTTTAGGGTTTAGGGTTTAGGGGTTAGGGTATAGGGTATAATGTATAAGGGTTAGGGTATAGGGTATAGGATTTAGGGTTTTTTTTTTTTTTAAAGAACCAGGACGGTACCTAGGGGTTTAGGGGTTAGGGGTTAGAGTATAGGGTTTAGGGTATAGGGTTTAGGGTTTATGGTATATGGTTTAGGGTTTAGGGTATAGGGTATAGGGTTTAGGGTATAGGGTTTAGGGTTTAGGGTATAGGGTATAAGGTTTAGGGTTTAGGGTTTAGGGGTTAGGGTATAGGGTTTAGGGTTTAGGGTATAGGGTTTAGGGTTTAGGGTATAGGGTATAAGGTATAGGGTTTAGGATTTAGAATTTAGGGTATAGGGTTTAGGGTATAATGTATAAGGGTTAGGGTATAGGGTATAATGTATAAGGGTTAGGGTATAGGGTTTAGGGTTTAGGGTATAGGGTATAAGGTTTAGGGTATAGGGGTTAGGGTTTAGGGTTTAGGGTATAGGGTATAGGATTTAGGGTTTAGGGTATACGGTATAGGGTATAGGATTTAGGGTTTAAACCCCAAACCCTATACCTTGAACCCTAAACCCTATACCCTAAACCCTATACCCTATACCCTAACCCCTAAACCCTAAACCCTAAACCCTAACCCCTAAATCCTATACCCTAAACCCTAACCCCTAAACCCTAAACCATAACCCGTAAACTCTATACCCTAAACCCTATACCCTAAACCCTAACCCCTAAACCCTAACCCCTAAACCCTATACCCTAAACCCTAAACCCTAAACCCTAACCCCTAACCTCTAAACCCTAAACCATAACCCCTAAACCCTATACCCTATACGCTAAACCCTAACCCCTAAACCCTAAACCCTATACCCTAACCCCTAACCCCTAAACCCTAAACCTTAAACCCTATACCCTAAACCCTAAATCCTATACCCTATACACTATACCCTAAACCCTAAACCCTATACCCTAAACCCTATATTTATTTTTATTTTTTAAAAAAAAAATTTATTGACTAGAAAACAATATTTTAGCCTTTGTTTATCAGTGGTTTTTTTAGAAAAAGTTATAGAAAAAAAGATAGAAAAAACTAAACAAATGAAAGTATATAGAAGAAAAGTCAAAAGAGGGACGGACTACCCTATATTTATTTTTTATTCTTTTAAAAAAATTTTATTGACTAGAAAACAATATTTTAGCCTTTGTTAATCAGTGGTTTTTTTTAGAAAAAGTTATAGAAAAAAAGATAGAAAAAAACTAAATAAATGAAATTATATAGAAGAAAAGTCAAAAGAGGGACGGACTATCCTATATATATTTTTTATTTTTTTAAAAAAAATTTATTGACTAGAAAACAATATTTTAGCCTTTGTTAATCAGTGGTTTTTTTTAGAAAAAGTTATAGAAAAAAAGATATAAAAAAACTAAACAAATGAAAGTATATAGAAGAAAAGTCAAAAGAGGGACGGACTACCCTATATTTATTTTTTATTTTTTTAAAAAATTTTTATTGACTAGAAAACAATATAAAGCCTTTGTTAATCAGTGGTTTTTTTTTTAGAAAAAGTTATAGAAAAGATAGAAAAAACTAAACAAATGAAAGTATATAGAAGAAAAGTCAAAAGAGGGACGGACTACCCTATATTTATTTTTTATTTTTTAAAATTTTTTATTGTCTAGAAAACAATATTTTAGCCTTTGTTAATCAGTGGTTTTTTTAGAAAAAGTTATAGAAAAAAGATAGAAAAAACTAAACAAATGAAAGTATATAGAAGAAAAGTCAAAAGAGGGACGGACTATCCTATATTTATTTTTTATTTTTTAAAATTTTTTTATTGACTAGAAAACAATATTTTAGCCTTTGTTAATCAGTGGTTTTTTTTAGAAAAAGTTATAAAAAAAAGATAGAAAAAACTAAACAAATGAAAGTATATAGAAGAAAAGTCAAAAGAGGGACGGACTACCCTATATTTATTTTTTATTTTTTAAAAAATTTTATTGACTAGAAAACAATATTTTAGCCTTTGTTAATCAGTGGTTTTTTTTAGAAAAAGTTATAGGGAAAAAGATAGAAAAAAACTAAACAAATGAAAGTATATAGAAGAAAAGTCAAAAGAGGGACGGACTACCCTATATTTATTTTTTATTTTTTAAAAAATTTTTATTGACTAGAAAATAATATTTTAGCCTTTGTTAATCAGTGGTTTTTTTAGAAAAAGTTATAGAAAAAAGATAGAAAAAAACTAAACAAATGAAAGTATATAGAAGAAAAGTCAAAAGAGGGACGGACTACCCTATATTTATTTTTTATTTTTTAAAAAATTTTATTGACTAGAAAACAATATTTTAGCCTTTGTTAATCAGTGGTTTTTTTAGAAAAAGTTATAGAAAAAAGATAGAAAAAAAACTAAACAAATGAAAGTATATAGAAGAAAAGTCAAGAGGGACGGACTACCCTATATTTATTTTTTATTTTTTAAAAAAATTTTTATTGATTAGAAAACAATATTTTAGCCTTTGTTAATCAGTGGTTTTTTTATAAAAAGTTATAGAAAAAAAGATAGAAAAAAACTAAACAAATGAAAGTATATAGAAGAAAAGTCAAAAGAGGGACGGACTACCCTATATTTATTTTTTATTTTTTTTTTAAATTTTTATTGACTAGAAAACAATATTTTAGCCTCTGTTAATCAGTGGTTTTTTTTAGAAAAAGTTATAGAAAAAAAGATAGAAAAAAACTAAACAAATGAAAGTATATAGAAGAAAAGTCAAAAGAGGGACGGACTACCCTATATTTATCTTTTATTTTTTAAAAAATTTTTTATTGACTAGAAAACAATATTTTAGCCTTTGTTAATCGGTGGTTTTTTAGAAAAAGTTATATAAAAAAGATAGAAAAACTAAACAAATGAAAGTATATAGAAGAAAAGTCAAAAGAGACGGACTACCCTATATTTATTTTTTATTTTTAAAAAAATTTTATTGACTAGAAAACAATATTTTAGCCTTTGTTAATCGGTGGTTTTTTTAGAAAAAGTTATATAAAAAAGATAGAAAAAAACTAAACAAATGAAAGTATATAAAGAAAAGTCAAATTTAGAGACGGATACTAAATCTGTCTCTAAATTTTAGAAGCAGAATGTTGAATGTTGTCACTAAATTAGAGACGGATTCAAAAATACTGTCTCTAAATTAGAGACGGGTTAAAAATGCTGTCTCTAAAGTTTAGAGACTTGCAGTTACGAATCGTCTCTAATTTAGAGACGAGATACGTCTCTATTTTAGAGACGAGACTAAATTAAATATTTCGTCTCTAAATTAGAGACGGATTCAGTTCAGATTAGATCTCTAAAATTTAGAGACGGAATCATATTTCGTCTCTAAATTAGAAGATCTGAATTCGATTCCGTCTCGAATTAGAGACGGAGTTCATATTTCGTCTACGAATTAGAGACGAAATAAGACTGCCTCTAATTTAGAGACGAAATCCGAATCCGTCTCTGATTTTTGGTTCTGTCTCTAATCTGTCGCCAAATTAGCTACAGATTTCGTCCGTCTCTAAATTTCCGTCTCTAAATCCGGTTTTCCTTGTAGTGTTTGTGAGCGATTTCTGCAGTCGGTTGCTGAAAGAAACTCTGCTGGGGATAGAAAATGACCATTTTGGTCTGATGGCTAGAGTTGTATATCCACACCGCTGGGGAAAGGAATGATCATTTTGGTCTGATGGCTGAACCTATGGTAGGCTACCTACGTATCCTTAAGAGGAATCAAGCCAGTCGTAGTTCGAGTTTTTCGACTATCTTCAGACGTCGACCCTAGAGTGACTATTTTAGGGTGTCAATCTGGGAATGATTTCGGTTTGTCGAATCAGAAGATGATTGTGTTTTATCGCTTTCCTCGTATTTTGTGTCGATATCGAAGTGATAGCGTTTGGGTGCCTCAAGCCTTAGTGATAGCGTTTAGGTGCCTCAAGCCTTGGTGATAGCGTTTAGGTGCCTCAAGCCTTGGTGATAGCATTTAGGTGCCTCAAGCCTTGGTGATAGCGTTTAGGTGCCTCAAGCCTTGGTGATAGAGTTTAGGTGCCTCAAGCCTTGGTGATAGCGTTTAGGTGCCTCAAGCCTTGGTGATAGCGTTTAGGTGCCTCAAGCCTTGGTGATAGCGTTTAGGTGCCTCAAGCCTTGGTGATAGCGTTTAGGTGCCTCAAGCCTTGGTGATAGCGTTTAGGTGCCTCAAGCCTTAGTGATAGCGTTTAGGTGCCTCAAGCCTTGGCAAATGATGATCCGGAGGTATCAGCTTGCTTTAAAATGGTCTCCTTCAATGGTTCGTGTCCTTATGTTGAGGACGGACCCTGTAGGGATAGGCAGTCCTTTGGTGGACTTCATTTGAAGGGATCGGTCTTACGTTTGTTGCCGTGGATGAAAAAGGAGGAAAGAAACGGGATTTCGTTAGCTTTCGTCGGGGATGAACCTAAGTTGAGGTTTAGTTCAGGAGTATGAACCTAAATGGGGACTTAGTTCAGGGGTATGAACCTAAGTTGAGGTTTGGTTCAGGAGTATGAACCTAAATGGGGGCTTAGTTCAGGAGTATGATCCTAAGTTGAGGTTTGGTTCAGGAGTATGAACCTAAATAGGGACTTAGTTCAGGAGTATGAACCTAAGTGGGGACTTAGTTCAGGAGTATGAACCTAAGTTGAGGTTTGGTTCAGGAGGGAGACTATTTGAAGGTGTTCTCGCTGGGGAAGATTCGAGCTTTCAATAACTACCGGGATTTAGATGTCTGAATCCAAGATGGTGGTGACTTGAGGCGTCTGAGTCAAGCTGGTGCGGACTTGAGGGTCTTGCCAGTTATTTGGGCAATTCTGTTGAAGTCATTGTCATCACGCTTCGATGGAGACCATCCTTGCTGCGAAGAGGCTTCAGGTTGTAACGAAAAACTGGTCTTTCATGTTTGAATTGCTGCATTTGTTAGTAGAGAGGAAGATGCATATATGACATTCATGATGACAGATGCATGCATAGAACCAAAATGATTATGAGAGTATCACTGCATATGTTCGCGAGATGATGCATTTACATGCTTTTGGAGATGCCCTTAGCCTAAGCTTTTGGCAGGAAAATTATGATTTATGATCTTCAATCACTTAGGATTGTTCCTATTGATTCAAGTTTTGTGCATGCTACATGAGCCTTTGGGAAATTTTTGTGGGGATGCATGGTGGTGAGAGGGTTTGTATGTGTTTATGTATGGTGGGGTGAACCACTACCAAAAAAATAGGTTTTAGCAACGGAAATTTCCGTCGCCAAATCCAAATTTTCGTCGCTAAAATTAAATAGCGACGGAAAAATTCCATCGCTGGTCCGCCGCTACCAGCTCGTCGCAGTGCTCCGACGGCTCAATTTCCGTCGGTATAATTTTGGTTTTACCGACGGAATTAATATTCCGCCGCTGATTTTTGATATTAGCGACGGAAATTTCCGTCGCTGAATTAATTTAATTTAATTAAATTTTTATTTCAGCGACGGAAATTTCCGCCGCTGAAAAAAAAAAAAAATTAAATTTTTATTTTCAGCGACAAAAATTTCCGTCGCTGATTTAATTTATTTTTATTTAATTTTTATTTCAGAGACGGAAATTTCCGTCACTGAATTAATTTATTTTAATTAATTTTTTTTTCAGCGACGAAATATTCCGCCGGTGAATTAAATATTTAATTAAATTAAATTAAAATACACCGACAGAAATTTCCGTCACTGAAATAATTTTATTAAAAAAAATAAAAAATTCAATTATAATATTTTTAAAAACTAATAAATTAAAAAAAAAATACATCTTTAGAAAAATATCAAAATACATCAATTACAAACAATAAGATACGTCAATTAATAATGTCAAAATACATCTATTACAATCTTTTTAAAATTAATTACAAATCTTTCAAAGAAAAAAATAAATATCAAATATTTGAAAATTACCACTACCACCATCCAAATTAAAAAAAAAAAAATCAAAAAATGTCAAAACCCACTTCAACTACAACTCTCAAACTTCAAAATTCATATTCAAAAATCTGTCAAAACCCACTTTCAATTCGAAAGTAAAGGGGGGCGGATCGAGGGACGGCGGGTTTGGGGTAATTTTTTGAGAAGAGGGGCGAGGAAGAGGCGAAGATGGAGATGGAGAAAGAGGAGGAGATCGATGGAGATGGAGGCGAGGTGTAGGAAGAGGCGGAGATGGAGGTGGAGGCGGAGACAAAGATGGAGGTGGAGGCGAAAAAGATGGTGAAGAAGAGGGGCGAGGAAGAGGCGGAGATGGAGATGGAGGCGGGGTGGAGGAAGAAGCGGAGATGGAGATGGAGGTGGAGATGGAGGTGGAGGCGGAGGCGGAGTCAGAGATGGAGGTGGAGATGGAGGTGGAGGCGGAGTCAGAGATGGAGAGAAGGCGGGGATGTCGTGGGGAAGGAAGGAAGGGTGGCCGGATCTGGTGGGGTGGCCGGATCTTAGGGGTGGCCGGATTTGGTACGTAGAGAGAGAGAGAGTGTGAGAGAGAGAAAGTGTGAGTGTGAGTGACTGTGTGTGACTGTGTGTGTGTGTTGAGTAATAAATTGGAAGATAAAGAGAATTTAAGAATGTGAAATGGTTTGTGAAATGGTTTTGTTTTGATGAATTTAGACCATTGGATGTTTAAGATTAATGGTTCAGATTGATTAGAGGATCAATCCACGTGAAAAGTTGTAAGCCAATTAAAAAAGAGGGTATCATGCTTTTGCAAAATGGATTTGGACCATTGGATGTTTAAGATTAATGATCCAGATGATTAGGGGATCAATCCATGTGAAAATTTGTAAGCCAATTAAAAAAAAGGGTGTCATGTTTTTGCAAAATGGATTTGGACCATTGGATTTTATTGTTTTTGATATATTTAATGGCTAAGATTTTCCTTGTTTAATGACCATAATAATAGTAATATCAAAAATAATTTAAAATATAAAATAATATTATATAATAATAATAATTAAATAATAATATACCATAATAATAATATACTCCCTCCATCCACATAGTTACTTCACAGTTACTGTTTGCGCGAAGATTAAGGAAAAAAAGAGGGACGGACTACCCTATATTTATTTTTTAATTTTTTTTAAATTTTTATTGACTAGAAAATAATATTTTAGCCTTTGTTAATTAGTGGTTTTTTTAGAAAAAAAGATAGAAAAAAAAACTAAACAAATGAAAGTATATAGAAGAAAAGTCAAAAGAGGGACGGACTACCCTATATTTATTTTTTAATTTTTTTTAAATTTTTTATTGACTAGAAAATAATATTTTAGCCTTTGTTAATTAGTGATTTTTAGAGGTGGCCATACGGTTATAACCGCCGGTTAACGGTTATAACCGGCGGTTAAAAATTTCGTTAAGTCCTAACCGTTAACCATGTACTAATGGTTACGGTTATACGGTTAACGGTTATACACGGTTATACACGGTTACACGGTTAAAAATGTGCCCTTTTTTTTCAGTTTGGTCCTTTTTTAATGGAATAGTTAACTGTTTTGATTAAATTTTGTACTGTATACCCATTTTTTTTATTTTTTTTTTGAATAAAGAATACTATTTGAGATGTTACTTATTAATGATTTTTTTTTGGAAAAAGTTATAAAAAAAAAAGTTAAGAATTTTTAAATAAATGAAATTTTAACGGAAAATGTGTTTAACAGATTTTTTTAACAGTTTTTTTTTTTTTTGGTTAAGCAAAGCTATTTGAGAAATATTTATTTTAAAAAACAGTTTTTAACATTTTTTTTTTGAAGAAAATATGTGCCATTATTTAGGGTTTTTAGGTTTTATGTGTCCCGATCTTGTGAAAATGGTATACGACTATCTCGTTTATTTTTTTTTTAATTTTTTTCTACATTCTAAATGACATTTAAAGTGTTTTTCATCTTTATGACTTTTCTCAAAATTCAAATGGAAATTGAGTTACAAATATGTGTCATTATTTAGGGTTTAAGGAATGTGTCCCGATCTTGTGAAAATGGTATACGGCTACCTCGTTTATTTTTTTTTTTAATTTTTTTCTACATTCTAAATGACATTTAAAGTGTTTTTCATCTTTATGACTTTCCTCAAAATCCAAATGGAAATTGAGTTACAAATATGTGCCATTATTTAGGGTTTTTAGGGTTTAATGTGTCCCGATCTTGTGAAAATGGTATACGGCTATCTCGTTTATTTTTTTTTTAATTTTTTTCTACATTCTAAATGACATTTAATGTGTTTTTCATCTTTATGACTTTCCTCAAAATCCAAATGAAAA
Source organism: Adenophora triphylla var. japonica (assembly GCA_022495995.1). NCBI lineage: Eukaryota > Viridiplantae > Streptophyta > Magnoliopsida > Asterales > Campanulaceae > Adenophora > Adenophora triphylla. The sequence continues at coordinate 222,517 of JAFEMH010003082.1, forward strand.
TTGAGTTACAAATATGTGCCATTATTTAGGGTTTTAAGGAATGTGTCCCGATCTTGGGAAAATGGTATACGGCTACCTCATTTATATTTTTTTAATTTTTTTCTACATTCTAAATGACATTTAAAGTGTTTTTCATCTTTATGACTTTCCTCAAAATTCAAATGAAAATTGAGTTACAAATATGTGCCATTATTTAGGGTTTTAAGGAATGTGTCCCGATCTTGTGAAAATGGTATACGGCTACCTCATTTATTTTTTTTAATTTTTTTCTACATTCTAAATGACATTTAAAGTGTTTTTCATCTTTATGACTTTCCTCAAAATCCAAATGGAAATTGAGTTACAAATATGTGCCATTATTTAGGGTTTTAAGGAATGTGTCCCGATCTTGTGAAAATGGTATACGGCTAATTCGTTTATTTTTTTTTTCTACACTCTAAATGACATTTAAAGTGTTTTTCATCTTTATGACTTTCCTCAAAATCCAAATGGAAATTGAGTTACAAATATGTGCCATTATTTAGGGTTTTAAGGAATGTGTCCCGATCTTGTGAAAATGGTATACGGCTACCTCGTTTATTTTTTTATTTTTTCTACACTCTAAATGACATTTAAAGTGTTTTTCATCTCTATGACTTTCCTCAAAATCCAAATGGAAATTGAGTTACAAATATGTGTCATTATTTAGGGTTTTAAGAAATGTATCCCGATCTTGTGAAAATGGTATACGGTTACCTCGTTTATTTTTTTTTATTTTTTTCTAAATTCTAAATGACATTTAAAGCGATTTTCATCTCTAGTGGTTTTTTTTTTAGAAAAAGTTATAGAAAAAAAGATAGAAAAAAAACTAAACAAATGAAAGTATATAGAAGAAAAGTCAAAAGAGGGACGGACTACCCTATATTTATTTTTTATTTTTTTTTAAATTTTTTATTGACTATAAAATAATATTTTAGCGTTTGTTAATTAGTGGCTTTTTTTAGAAAAAAGTTATAAAAAAAAAGATAGAAAAAAAACTAAACAAATGAAAGTATATAGAAGAAAAATAAAAAAAAAAATCAGCGACGGAATTATTCCGTCGCTGATAATCTTATTTTTTTTTTAAAAAAATAAATAAATTATCAGCGACGGAATAATTCCGTCGCTGATAAATTAAAAAATAAATAAATAAATAAATTAGATTAACAACGACGGAATAATTCCGTCGCTGATAAATTAAAAAAATAAAAAATAAATAAATTATCAGCGACGGAATAATTCCGTCGCTGATAACTTAAAAAAAATTAAAAAATAAATAAATTATCAGCGGCGGAATAATTCCGTCGCTGATATTTTATTTAGCGACGGAATTAAATTCCGCCACTGATATTCCGTCGCTAAAACGAATATTCGTCGAATATTCGTTTTTAGCGACGGAATTCAGCGGCGGAATTTATTTTCGTTGGTAAATTTGGCGCCAAATTAATTCCGTCGCTAAAGCATAATTTCCGTCGCTAAATAGCGACGGAATAATTCCGTCGCTGTTGATTCCGTCGCTAAAACACCAGTTTCTGATAGTGAACCCTCTCCCATGAGGTGGGAAATGTATGAGTGATGGACGATATAGTGCAGTCTAGGCAAGTCGGGGATGCTCCCGGGAGTACAAATTGCAGCAGATTGAGTTGTTGCTGGTGAGAATAAGGTGTGTCGTGCACCTGAGATGGCAAGCAGCAGAGAACGTGCAGAGAATGCCCTGGTTTTGAAGATATGACTAGGCGAAGCCCCAGATCTTGATGAGGTGCCCATGGCAAAGCCCCAGTTGATGATGCAAAGCAAACCCGGAGGGAATCTGGTAAAGAGAGCCTGAGAGAACAGCTTAACAAAAAGCCCCAGCTTGGAGAGATTCAATGCATCCCTATTACAGACAGAGTCATCTTGTGGCCACGGAGGCAACCCATCATTTGAAACTTTAGTCAATCAGTCAATGGACAAGACTCAGAAATGTTTACGTGCAGGGGCACATCTTTCGAAAAGTGGGAATGAATCCCGATTTTGTGTATACACACTTGCTTTAGGTTTGACTCTTTTGAGAGAGTATAAGCATCACAAGGTGTAGAAAAGTGTATGGAATCCCCTGCTGACAAAAAGACAGTGTTTGGCTCTATTTCCCTATGATGGAGAGATAGAAGACTTGTCGAGACACTTGAAAACTTGTCTTATTTATGATGATCACAAGGCTGCTTAAAACCCTTTATTAATGTTCAGGTTATTCAACCCCTAATCTCGATATGGACAAACATTTTGATTAATCATGAGGAAAAAGTCGACCAATATCAATAATCAAAGTGGGTGAATCGTGAAGAAAGTTTGTTTATAGGAGAGGCCATTGATGAGACCGAATTTTCTGGGATTTGAATGTGTTTATGACCGGACCATTTCTGGTTGCCTACATTTCCCTCATTGTGAGGAGCTCATGTCACCGTAGTTCGGGTTTATCCCGGTTGAAAAGAGAACGAATGTTGAAATTCGCGAATCTGAGAACCTTTGAGGATTTTGAGGATTTGGAGGATTGAAAAAACATGTTCTCCTGGAGTGCCGTTGAAAGACTTGGATGCGAAGCCCCAGTGGGACATCCACGGCAAGTGTTTGCGAAGATAAATAAAATATGCTCACATGAAGTATCAAATGGGTGGACTGAATTTGCACAATCTTAGATCGATGATTTTGAACCAAGATGGGATGGATTCCAATTTAAGCAAGCAATGAAGCATTAATTTGATTTATCTCTCGAAGATATTAGAATGAAATTACTATCCGGTAGGGACTATAGCTGGGTTTTCGGGTTTCGATCGGCCATCGGGTGATTTAGGATATCATGACCTCTTAAGATGAGAGGACGGCTGGGCTTTTGGCTGACTAAGCCTCTAAAGATGAGAGGTTGGCTTGCAGGGATGTGTTTAGGAAATCTACGGCGAGGAAGATTGATTGCCTCTAAGAATAAGAGGTCAGATTTTGACTTTGGCCAAAGGCAAGGGTAATGGTAATGGGAATATCCTCTAAAAGTGAGAGGATGGCTTGGGATTGATTAAGGAAATGGGAGTATCCTCTAAAATCGAGAGGTTGGCTTGGGATTGATTAAGGTAATGGTGAGAGGAAGTCCAAGCTATCGAGAACTTTCGTGAACTTGCGAGAATTCGGGCTCCTTTTTGATCATTGGAGAGCTTCTTGAGGAGTCGGGGACTTTTGCTGAATTGTGAGGATCGAGAGTCCTTCTTTTAAAAAGCCTCCTGAGACGTTGAGGATTCTTGCTGATTTGTGAGGATTTAAAATCCTTTTCTCTTTTCTTTTTTTTTTTTAATAACTTGGAAGGCCTCCTGAGGAGTTGAGGATTATCTTTGTCCTTCCTTCATGGCTTGAGACATTTTGCGCATCGCCGACTCTCGAAGCTAACTTCTTGGGCTTGCTTGGACTTCTCTTAGCATGGAGCAAAAATGATGGCTAAACCGGGTTTCAAAACACGCCGATCTTGAAATGAAAGGGTATTGTTTGGTGAGGGAGAGGTAAAGGTTTTCCCTACGGCTTCAACCGCAATTCCTACCGGATGACCTAAACGAAATTAAGTCTTCATTGCTTGCTTAAGCTTTAAATGAGAAAAGATCCATGCAAATTCATCGAGCAACGAAATGATGAGGATGATGAAAGGGATGTGAGCATATGAGATGCAAGATGGGGAGTTGGTAAGCCCCAATTTGAGAAGGATGTCAATTAATTTTCTCACTCCGATTAATTTAAATATTAATCATTTCAAAGAATTAGTGGTTGAGCAGCACAAGTGATCATCTAGGATAAAACCATTTCAATTAAGTGTAATGTGGGTGTGCAAGTGATGTCTCGAGTCTAGCAAGAAAAGAAAAAGGACTTATATAAAAGTTAGACATTTAACTACTATGTCCAAAATAGACTAAAACGACAAATGTCCAAGAAGGACTTAGGTGAAAGAGAAAAATACTAGAGCCTACAAAGGTTGACTAAAAGACTATTCCTTGGTACTTGAATTTCGGGCCTCAAAAGGGCTCAGTCATCTGCGCCGCGGTTTCGTGGAGGAAGGGACCTTAGGCTCATTAGAGTAAATGACATAGTAGTCAAATCCTCCTGAAGGTTCCCCAAGTATCCCCACATTGGTATCACCAGCTTCGAATTTTTCTTTCAACTTTTGCTGGGAAGAGGATTTCTTCTTTTTGGGAGGACGATCTTCGTTTATCCAATCTTGATAGTCCCTCTCGAGGCGATCGGGCGATCCACGAGATATCCCACCAAATGTGCTCAACAGTTGGAGGTGAATTCAGGGTTTCAGGCCGAGCTGTGCTAGGATGGTTCTGAGTTGAGCTAGATTGAGGAGATTTGCTGTTGGGCTTGCTTGGAAGGAAATGGTTGGATTCCGCCGAGTAACGAGAGGTATTAGAAGTCGGGGGAACAGGCACGTATTTGTCCTTCAGGGGAGCCCGAGTCAGTTGGGGGATTGCCAATGTTCCGAAATGACGTGTGGCCTCTTCGATCCGAACTGCTTGTTCATTACGCGTTCCTCGAGAGCCACGATGGCTAACCACATTTCCTCCATTGTTTTCAAACCTTCATTCCCTCTCTTGATATCTGCGGGACCGGTATCATTACGAGAGGGACACACGGCAGCTGCGAGGCATGCCGAATTGCTCCATCCCACATTGCTTTGTTGTGATGGCGGCAGTTTTGAATTCTTTGTTTGGGGGCTAGCTGTAAGTAGGTCGAGGGCGGGGAGTTTCGGCGGTGGTGACATAGGAAGGCTGGTGGTGGCATCTGACATATCGGGACGATTGAGAGTGGGAGGAGGATTTTCTTCCTTCTTCACGGTAAAAGTGCCGTCGGGATTAAGGCGGCGGCCAAACCATGGCTCTGAAGGCCTCCGAGGAAGGTTGTCAATTTGTGCTTCATGTCGCAGTCTCATCTGCTCTACCAAGCTGGATCCAATGCTTTGAGTGCATGCGAGGGATCTCGGGAGGATAGAGTGCATCCCATCATTCTCAAATCCGGATTCGAGATTAATCATCTGGGGATCTTCACCACTTTCCACATTTTCCTTGGCATGCGAACGCTCTCCGATTTCAATCATGTTCACTTGGTTATGGTTTCTTGGAAAAGGATTTTTGACTGTATTAGGCCCCTCGGGGACTTCTAATTTTCCTTGCTCTATCAAACCTTGGATTGCCTTTTTCAGGGGGACGCAATCATGCGTCGAGTGCCCATAGTGCGATGAAAGGCACAATGCTTGGAGGTATCCAAAGGAGCATTGGGGTTTCTAGGCTGATAATTATCTAAAGGCCGGAGCAAACCTTCTTTTACCAAACCTCTGAAGATATCACTCAAAGGCATCCCAAAGTTTCCCAAGCCTTGGAGCCGGGATCTGGATGCATCAGGTTTCTTGGGGACAAAGGAAGTGGCATTGTTACAGTCCTGTCCCGCATAGCTAATTACTTCTTTACCTTTGGGCGGGAGTCGTGTTGGAGGTGGAAGAAGCCCGGTATACGTAAGTAGGTGCAACAACTTGTTGTTGATTGTAAGCCCTCTCAAATTTAGCCCGGAATTGACCATTGCCGCAGATCCGGATAGGGAAATTGCTAAGTGAGGTTCTTAAATGCGGCTTCAAGCATGGTGGAAGATGTCTAAGCTGCTCCTCGTCGAGAGGGAGGGATGGCCATTTCACCAGCTTTAAGTTCCACCTTTTATAAAAATCCCCAATATTCTCATCGGGGCTGCATCGTTGTCTGAGGTCAACTTTGTTTGTCTCCCATTCCAAGTTGGCTTTATACTTATACGTGAAATGCTTGGTAATACATTCCCAGTAGCCCTAGCTTCGAGGCTTCAATCGAAAGAGCCATTTCAAAGCTCGACTTCAAAGAGGGCGAAGTAGTCGGCCAGCTCTTGGTTTGTGCATCCCTTAGCTTTCATTGCCAAAGTATAGGTGTCCAAGTGAGTTTTAGGGCACACACTCTCGTCAAACAAGTCGAGATTGGGCATCACGAACTTGTGAGGCAGGGGTACAATCAAGTCGGGATCTATAGGCCGAAGAGCAGTGTTCTTTTTGATAGTCAATTCAGCAAGATGTGCTTTCATTTCCTTGTGTTGCTCCATAAACCAGGCCAAATGGGGATCCAAAGGTGGAGCGGGAATGCCTGAGCCGACATTTGAGCTAGGAAGAGGACTAGCTGTTGGTGGTGCATTGGTGGAAGGAATGGCCGGTCCGGGGACATAGGTGAAAACCTGTCCTTGGCCCAAATTACCCTGGGGAGTGTAGGTAGGAGCTTGGGCAAAGGGATAGAACCCAGCGGCTTGCTGTTGGCTTCCAATTGGCAGAGAAGGTGGAGGCAGACCTGAGTAGCCGGATAGCTCGGGTTTCCAGAGTGAGACTCATAAGTAGGCTTAAATACGAGTTGTTGTCCCTGGTTGTTGAACTGCGTGGCTGGCTGCGGAGAGGGTGTATAGCCGGGAGGATACTGTGGTCCTGGTGATTCTGATGAGACCGGGACAGGGGCTTGCTCGCCCATTGGGCCTTGGTTGAGAAATGGGTTTGTGGGAGCTGGCGAGGTATTAAGAGCAGCTGAGCCAACATCATTTTGAGGAGGGGCTCTGGCTTTCCACAAAGCTGTGGTGGCGGCATTCCAAGCTGTTCTTTGTGGTACTCGAGCTGTTCTTTGTGAAGGTTCGGACTGATCGATTCCAAACGGAGGCGGGATCCCAACTTGTTGCGGCATTCCGAGGTACCCCCAACCATGGGAAGACATTCCGTACTGGTTTTGTCCCCAATGAGGAATTGCGAACTGGCTTGTCCCATCAGGCTGCATGGGTCCAGTAGTCTGTAGTTGGGGAGCTGGCTGACCCAAAGATCGAGGAGCATGGGCTCTGGTAGTAGTACCATAGGAGGTTGGTGGTGGCATTCTGGAGTAGTCAGGGCGACCAAGAGTGGGATTGGGGTCCTCCTCTTCTTCCACGGTGAAAGTGCCATCGGGATTGAGACTGGTGGCCAAACCATGGCTCCTAATAGCCTCCAGAAGGCTATTCATCTGTACTTCCTATCGCAGTCTCATTTGTTCAGCCAAGCGGATTCCCTTTGTTACATGCAGGGAGTCCGGGAGGCGGAGTGGTGTTGTCCCCATCGTTACCAGCTAACGCGGACATTCTGAAAATCGGAGTCGAAGCAAATGGTGAAGCTGACGATGCGCTTGATTCTTCTCAACTGATCAGACGGTGACCCGGTGCCCGAAACCAAGCTTTGTGAGGAGGTGCGGGGGAAAGACACGAGGGTTCAGATATTTGGGATTGAAGGAGGGTAGGTGTTTGGGCTCAGGGATCATGCAATCATGCAGTTATTTGTTCTTGTTTGCTTAAAACGTGTTTTATTAAAACCTAAGCAGTTGGAAAAGATTGCTCTTCTTTTTCCTTCTTAACTACTCTAAGTCCTGGATCAGTGGGTCCCATCACTACGCTTTAGACCCTCAACCTGTAACCTCGAACAAGGGTTCTGTAGGGCAAGCAGGTCCCACCGATCGAAAAGAAAACGATCCTATAGTCTGGCGGGTAATCGAGTCTTAACGCGTATTCAATGTAAATTACGGGCAAAGCTGACGTTAAAGGTCAAGATCATGTCGGGGGCTCGACGAAAAGTCGGCATGGCTTTGACTGATTAATGTCCATAATTGATCTTGACCCGTCGTCAGTTAGGCCGTAATTAGACATGGTATAATCGTTAATCCTTGATGACTCAGTGTCATGCCGGGAGTCGGTGCATAAGTTGTGCAAGTCAAAGTCAAAGTCAAGGCGCCAGTCAAGATCTGGTCAAAGTTCATGACGGAAAACCGGCATGACCTCGACTGATTAGGGTCTCCGAAGGATATTGAGTTGGCGTGTCGACTAAGGCTTGACTGACACGGTGTATACACGGACAGGGCATGACACGGACCAAACCAAAAACCAACCGAGTCTCGGACAAAGTGTGTCACGGACAAGTGCATGGTCGACACAAGGCTCCAAGGGATGTTTGGGTAGTCCCGTGCTCGCACCGAGAGGCGTAGTAAGGCCAAACGGGCTGCTACTGGGATTTTTCCGGGGTTAAGGACGTAGTGTGCAGTGTAAGGTCAAGTGCGCGTAGTGTGTGGCCGTCTATCTTCTTTTTCAGTAAAATAGAAATTTTCACATGTGTCTTAAGAGCATGATGCATGCAAAAGATTTTGAAAATGATTTTTTTTTTTTGAAAATATTTTCGAAAATATTTTTGAAAGCAAGTAAGCACATAAGCACATAAAATTCAATAGTTAAGGAAACGGGTCCGACAGTCAAAATTTTGATTTTTCCGGGACGGTCAAATCAACGCAAAAATGGGGAAACACACACACATACATATATAAATGGTTTCGAGCGCTGGGACGGAAGTTTGACCCACAAAAGCTTTTCTTTCTTTTTTTTTCGAAATGATACCGGTACGTGGCTTTGTTAGACCACAGTTTATCCCAAGCCTCGGGTTAGGAAGCGATACGGGAAGCTTAATGGTTTCCACCTATATACCAAGTACCATTTTTTTTTATTTTTTTTAAAGATAAAGCTTATGGTAAAATCCCCAGCGAAGTCGCCACTGTGATGTACCCGATTTTTGAAAATCAACGGAGTCGCCACGCCGTTTTTAGTTTAGGGCCAAAACTTTGAAAAATGCCCAAAATGAGAGAAGTGAGTTCGGAGGTCACGTTACTCTCCGGGAAGAACGATTAGCACGTTCACCCAAAATGCCTCGTAGACGAGTCTTCCAAACTTGAAACCATTTGTGTGTGTGTGTGTGTGTATATTTTGCAAAAGGGATTTTCTGAAAATAAATAGTTTGACTAGATAAGACTGAAATTAATCAAAACATTGTGCTTCTGTGAGTGAAAAAGGACTGGAAACAAAAATATCTGTCTGTGACATTCATGTCCGCGCGGATTGGGATGAGGCTCAATCCTGTCCGCGCGGATAGGACAGTAGGGTTTCTTTTTGGCGGCTTTCCGGTCGATTCGTAATTTCGAGAAAGTCAAGCTGGATTCTGAATCGAAGCTGGAGTTACAAATGTAAATACGAAAAAAAGAAAGAAATCTTGTGTTTTATGGCATCTATGCTTTGTCCCCATCGTTAGGCTTTGATTAGTGTCCCACTTAATTTGTTTAGTGGTGATCACTAAATCAAACCATCATTAGGGTATATTAGGACTTTAAAACATTTCATTTGCAAGGGGAAGGGGAGATTAATATGTAAGCAAATAAACATAGGAAGTAAATGCAAGGATTATCCCATAAACAAAATTGGATCAAAGATGTATCAACTTTTAGAGTAGATCTCTAAGGTGATCATTAAGATGTCATCCTTGAGGTCTAAACTCCGATGTATCAACTACATCTTGTGATGACCAAAATATTAGCCTTGATGTTCTTCATCCATGGAAAGGATTTCAAGGTGAAGATCTTAGGCTTCAAGAAAAGACAATTTATAAGAAAATAACATGTTGACCATTAAGGTGGTCATCCATGGAGATTAGCTCCAAGGTGATCACTCTTAGGTCAAGAACAAGAATTAAGCACTATAATGAAAGAGCATCATCATAAAAGTAAATGGTAATGAACACTTTAAGTTAATCACCATGGAGATTAGCTCCAAGATAACCCTCTTTAGGCCAAATAATACTAGTACTTAAAAAGAAAATGGGGCATGGGGATGACCATAAATAAAAGATATAGATTTCCATGGAAGATCATCCATGGAGATGAACTCCATGGAGATCTTCCTAAATCCAAGGATAATATGCAATAAGATCAACAATTAGTAGGTAAAGCACAAGATAATGAATATTCAACAAGTAGATAAGCAAGATCTAGACAAATATAGAGAGCTTAACAAGATTTAATGAAAATGATGCTTGAACAAAGATAAGTTTAGTGCAAGAAATAGGGTTTTACCAATGGTGACACCCTATCTTCTTGGATTAGAGTTTGACTTGAAGAGTATCAAGATTTAGTGTTTGAATTTGTGTTTAGGGCTTGTGTTTGGATGAGTGTTTGAAGGCTGTTTTCTGGAGATGTTTCGGAAGAGTAATAGTGTGTATCCTGTTCATGTTTAAACTGAGAGAGAAGGGTTGAATTTATAAGCTGGATTAGGGTTCAATGATGTCCGCGCGGATGAAACTGAGTCTCATTCTTGTCCGAGCGGATTGGAATGTAGGCGTGCCTGATTTTACAGAAAAGCAGTTTTGGCTGTTTGCAATTAATTCAAAGTTGGTCAATTTCTTGGAAATCACTTTTTCCAGCGAGATTCAACCCATTTTTGTTGTTCCTTTAAGGTCCTTCCTTGTTTAAATTGCCTTGGGAAGTGACCAAAATGCCCTTAAATGTTTATTTGACGTTAAAAACATTAAATTGGGCCGAAGGAATATTGGTGGTTCAGATTGGGACACTTACAGAAGGCCGCTTGGGTAGGCTCGTAACCTAAGCTACGGCACAATACTATGAAACTAACAAGGACACTAGTCCCGTTAGCCCCTAGCATGGTCGGGACAGCCCTCACATCACCCAAGAATTCGTTGATGAAGGGGTCCAATGGGAGACGGAGTCCCTGTTGAAATTGTTTGAAATGGAAGTGGACGTGGTTATCGTTTTAGTAGAATCTCTTCTCCTCGGCATCAGTGGCGAAAACGGGTTTGCCAATATAAGTTAGCCGGAACTCAGTCTTATCTACCCCATACTTGGTATATAGTTGTTCCAACATGGGGTCCCCGGCTTTCGGTGGCCTATCTCGGCCCCGTCCTCCTCCTCGGCCTCTCTTGCCTTCAACTTGAGCACCCTCAACAAAGGCGTCAACTTTTTGGGTAGACGAGGAGGTTTCTCCCCCTCTTCCCATCATATCTGCAAAAAGACGAGGAGTCAAAGTTAGTTACCTCGTCCATGGCTAATCTTAAGACGGGGAAGAGGGACACCCCTCCTCGTCATTACAGATAGGCCGAGGAGGGAGCCTTACCACTTAGACGCTCACGAACTATATGATCTGAGGACGAGTAGAACAAATTGATGTGCTCCATCATCTCGGCCCTATCCTTAAGCAAGACTGTGCTACGAGATGAGGAATCAACCCGGTCTATCCTCGTACTGTCTGGGTATTGAATGAACATTCGTGTACGGCCATATTTCCTCAACATCTCTCCTATGTCAGCAAAGTTCAGCATCAACCATGGTCCTCTCTCTCTCTCCGGTAAACTCTCAGATTGCCTTTGTGGTATCCATAAATGAATCGGGGAGAATGGTCCCAAGAACGATCCATTTCTAAGGGGAAATCAAGGATCAATGGGGGAGTTCATACAAATATCCAAGAAAATCAAAAGATTCAAAGAAAATCAAAAAATTCAAAAGCTTTAAACTCAACAATGGCGGTTTTGACATCTGAATTCCTACTAAAACCCTAGAAACGGCGAAATTATAGACAAAAAGAAATAAAAGGGAGAAATGTATGCCTGTTTGATGAAGAATGAGCGGAATCGGACTCCGAATGAATTACGCCGGAAGAACAAGCTTCGCCGGAAACTGGGTTCAAGAAATTTGTCGGAAGGGTTTTTTACACTTCTTGCCTTTTCTCTCGATTAAAACGGGTGCAGAAAGGTTGAAATGAAAAGGGGTTTTAGTTTTTATACTCGCCCAAAATGGGTCAAGCCCGAAAGTAAGATGGGCTAATGGGTATGGCGCCCCAAGCATTAAATGCCTGCAACAACTTCCAAGGCGTGCCAGGTATGGCGGCCCACATTTCATCATCATGGCAATAATCGACGGATAATGAAACGAAGCCCAAATTGAAGCGTCTCCGACGCGTGGCAAACCTGTTCGTGTTCTCATAGCCGAGGACGAGATGACTTTCTCCTCGTCCTAGGCCGAGCTATAAAGTCGGGGGCCACTGAACAGTATAAATCGAGATACGAACATGGGCTTGTCCGGGTCAGGCCCAAGTGGATTGGGCTATACATAATCCATCTATGAGTTACGAGGGACAACCATGGGCTTCCTCGGTCTCGTATTTCGCCATCAACAAGGCTAGTCTAAGCCCAACAAGCAAGCATAATGTGCCCCAACTATGAATGTCGAGGAGACCTCCCTCGTATGCCGAGTTCATCTCCATTGAGGACGAGGTGCCTTCCTCGGCCTTAACGTTGTCAACGGGCTCCTTGTATTCTTGTTTCCTCCTCGGCTCATCATGGATCGAGAGGTCATGAATGATGAGGAGAGAAAAGTTCTCACCTCGCCATATCTCCATATGACGAGGAGAGGAAATCATTCACCTCGTCATTCCTCTATGCCGACAGACTTCTACATGACGAGGAGAATCATTTGTTTATCTCGGCCTAACATACAAATGACGAGATAGGAAAATCAGTCTCCTCGGCTTACCGGCAAGCAGTTGTTACAATCCTATTCAAACAAGGATTCAGCAGTCACAATCTTATCAGAATTGTAACCACCTCCTACGATATCGATCCAATAAGGATTCCTTAACAGATATAATCTTCCTAAGATTATATCTTATCCCTTCACAGTTCAAGTTCAACATGGATTCTGTCAATCCATCCCTATAAATACAAGCCATATATCACATTATAGGGTACGTTACTTTTTACATACAGAAACTCTGTCAATTTAGTTTCTCACCACAAAATCGTGACTTATTCTCACGCCGGAGGGCCTTTGCCGGTAAATCACCGGCTTAATTTACGTGTTTTGTCTTATTTTCAGGCCTAACAATCGCCGAAGCAAACGATCACTTGAATTTGGATTGATTTAACGAGTTTGACATCATCAGTAACGACTTTGACCAAAAAATCAAAGTCAAGTCACTATTAATGCCGAATACAAAAGGTCATTGACAGTACCCGTGCCGACTTTAACTCACTACTCTCTCTGTCCCATAAAACATTACCCCTTTTACTATTTTGGGCGTCCCACTTTAAAGTTTCACTTTTCTAAAAAGGAAAAAAAATTTACTATTCTCTCCACTTATTCTCTCTCCTCCCACTCACAACATTTTTCAAATTTATTATTCTTTCCACTCATTCTCTCTCCTCCCACTCACTACACATTCTTTAATAACATTATTTCTTATTTTCCGTTCTCAATAGTAAAGGGGTAAAGTTTTTCGGGACGGAGGGAGTATTATTTATGTAGACTTCACACAAGGACAAAGTGATTGATTGGTATGCAGTATGCCGACCTAACTAACTATTAATGTCGACTTCACACAGGCACATACCTCTTTTAAAATGTATAACTTTCTTCGTCTCATTTTTAAGGTCCATAGTATTTTATAATTTTAAGAAAAAATTTAAAATTTGAATTAAGAATTGCAAATGAGTACAAAATTAAAAAAGAGAGAATATAAAAATTAAAATATTTATGATAAAACCTTTTTTTGATTGATTTTTTAAAAAATATGTTAACATTATAAGAGAATAATAATTGAATTTTTTTAAATATATTTACATTATAAGAGTATAAATGTCCGAAACATTGTTCAAAATTTGTCATTTATGAAATGAGACTCTTAATCTGGGAGGACCAAAAGAAAAAATAGAACTTTTTGAAGTGGGACGGAGTAGGGCTGAACAAAAAAATCGACGAACCGGATCGGACAGATAGAACCGGAACAGACCAATGAAAACCGGACCAATCCAATAGAATTGATTTGGTTCTGGTCCCAAATTTATATGGTACAGATTATTTGGGTTGATCCTGATTTTTGAAAAAATATATATGGATCTAGATCGAATCCGGATCGAACCGATTATGTATATATATATATATATATATATATATATATTCATATTTTCAATTTCCTAATTTCTAAAAAAAAAAAAAATTGCTGTGACCTTATCCATCCATCGACATTACAAGTTTACAAAAATCCTAACCCTATCATATCTCTTTCATTTCTGCCGTTTGGTTTTCTATCCCTCTCTCTCTCTCTCTCTCTCTCTCTCTCTCTCTCTCTCTCTCTCTCTCTCTCTCTCTCTCTCTCTCTACGCTTTTCCCCTCTCTCGTCTTTCTCTCGTCTCAATTCTCAACCCTAGAAATCAAATTGATTTTCCATGGCGGCGCCCTGATTTCGACTCGGCTGTCCAACCACGGCACCACCATCGATCTCTATCGATGGCGCAGCTGTAACGGAAGTAATTAATCTACGACGGAAATCTGTTTTTTCGTGCGAGATTGCAGAACATTATTACTCTGTTATTTTGCCTCTCAAATCTCCAATAAAAGATAATGATTTAATGAGATTTTGATGTTATTTTCTCAGTCTCTACCTCCAATCTCCTCGTATTTTCAATTTTCTTACAATTTTGTATCTGAATTTAGTTATTAGGGTCTGAATCATGTTTATTTTCAAGCTACTGCCTTACTGCCTTACTATTATTAAGCATGGAACTTTCAATTTTCGGTTTTCAACTTTGTTTATGTAATGTAATCGTCCTAATTTTTTTTTATTTGAACTTTGTTCCTATATTTCAGTTAATTTGTTGTATGTCTGAATATTTTTATTTGAACTTTGTTTATGTAATCGTCCTATATTTTGATTTCATGAAAAAAATAGTTGTTGCATTTTTTATCTTTAGAAAAAATATATAGTAGTGTAACTTGTGGAATCGATGGAACCGGACATGAACCGAATCATTAAAACCGGATCAATGTGACCGATTCTGTAATATAATGGTCTGGTCCTGAATTTAGGCAGAACTGAACAATTGGTCTGATCTTTTTTTTTTTTGAAATTTTGATAAAATTCAGATCAATTCGAACCGTGAACACCCCTAGAACGGAGAGAGTATTAAAAAAAAAATCCAATTTTTAGGGTTATCAATTCACACGCACACAAAAGAAAAAGAACCTTTAAAAGGATAAATAAAAAGAGTACCTCTTTTTCCCACCATGTTATAATGATGCTTTTTTTATTGGCACATGGACCTAGAGTCCCTATAATAATAAGGAGATTCAATCTCTTTTTTTTAAGAAATGACATTGTATTAATTTCTCATATATCTCTCAATTTTAAAAGACAAAAATACCTTTATTATGTTTTATGTGTGACGCGTCATTCATCAAGTGACAAAATTCTAAACTAAAAACTACATTTTAGTCACTGGAGTTTTTAAAATTATATATTGGTCATTTGACTTTCTTACATTTCAAATCAGTCATTGAATTCAAAATAATTTCAGTCTGATCACTTCAGCCTCAAAAATTACACATTAATCACTGAATTTTTCAGATCATCACGCCTTTTCAAAAACACTTCCATTTTTTTATATTTTTCACATTATAAGACTACTTTGTCTCTTATAATTTTATAATTGACTTATAAGACAAATTTTTCAACAAAAAAATCAAAAATTTCAATAATAACAACGAATTACTCTCATAATTTACACATTTACAACTCTTATAAATTAATTATAAGACTACTTTGTCTCTTATAATTGACTTATAATAAAACAAATTTTTCAACCAAAAAAATTAAAAATTTCAATAATAACAACGATTTACTATCATAATTTACACATTTACAATTCTTATAAGTTAATTATAAGACTACTTTATCTCTTATAATTAACTTATAAGACAAATTTTTCAACAAAAAAATAAAAAATTTCAATAATAGCAACTAATTACTCTCATTACACATTTACAACTCTTATAAGATAATTATAAGACTACTTTGTCTCTTATAATTGACTTATATGACAATTTTTTCAACCAAAAAATCAAAAATTTCAATAATAACAACGAATTACTCTCATAATTTACACATTTACAACTCTTATAAGTTAATTATAAGACTATTTTGTCTCTTATAATTGACTTATAAGATAAATTTTTCAACCAAAAAAATCAAAAATTTCAATAATAACAACGAATTACTAAAAAAAACAACGAATTACTCTCATAATTTACACATTTACAACTCTTATAAATTAATTATAAGACTACCTTTTCCTTACTACAAGAAGGTTTTGGGTTCGATTTCCCCTTTCCCGTTGTAAAAAAAACATTGCATCTAGTGATCGTGACCTGCTTAAAAGTGTATTTTTCTTAATTATAAGTATTAAATATTTGTTATAATTATGTAAATAAATATGGAGTACATAATATTGTGGCACTCACACGTTCTTATTTAATTTTCCAATCGAGCATCAAAATCTTATTTCATAATTAGATTGTACAAAATGTATGTATATTTTTTCTAAGTAAACAACGCTAATAACTTCACTTTTTAGGATATATTTTTTCTTCAAATAATACACTTTTAAAAAAAGTATGTTTCAAATTATATATGTCGGCAAACTATGTACCAAACTAACTACTTTATGTGAAGTCGACATTAATAGTGACTGAACAGTATAAACCGAGATACGAACATGGGCTTGTCCGGGTCAGGCCCAAGTGGATTGGGCTATAAACATAATCCATCTATGAGTTACGAGGGACAACCATGGGCTTCCTCGGTCTCGTATTTCGCCATCAACAAGGCTAATCTAAGCCCAACAAGCAAGCAGAATGTGCCTCAACTATGAATGCCGAGGAGACCTCCCTCGTATGCCGAGATCATCTCCATTGAGGACGAGGTGCCTTCCTCGGCCTTAACGTTGTCAACGGGCTCCTTATATTCTTGTTTCCTCCTCGGCTCATCATGGACCGAGAGGTCATGAATAACGAGGAGAAAAAAGTTCTCACCTCGGCATATCTCCATATGACGAGGAGAGGAAATCATTCACCTCGTCATTCCTCTATGCCGACAGACTTCTACATGACGAGGAGAATCATTTGTTTATCTCGGCCTAACATGCAAATGACGAGATAGGAAAATCAGTCTCCTCGGCTTACCGGCAAGCAGTTGTAATAATCCTATTCAAACAAGGATTCAGCAGTCACAATCTTATCGGAATTGTAACCACCTCCTACAATACCGATCAAATAAGGATTCCTTAACAGATATAATCTTCCTAAGATTATATCTTATCCCTTTACAGTTCAAGTTCAACATGGATTCTGTCAATCCATCCCTATAAATATAAGTCATATATCACATCATAGGGTACGTTACTTTTTACATACAGAAACTCTGTCAATTTAGTTTCTCACCACAAAATCGTGACTTATTCTCACGCCGGAGGGCCTTCGCCGGTAAAGCCCCGGCTTAGTTTACGTGTTTTGTCTTATTTTCAGGCCTAGCAATAGCCGGAGCAAACGATCGCTTGGATTTGGGCTGATTTGACGATTTTGGCATCATCAATTGGTTCCATTGCCGGAAAATCGACTCAAACACCCGTGGTTTGGCCTGGAAAAAGCTCGCTTGAAGCCAGATTTCTTGCCGGATCTATTTTCGATTTGATTGGAAATCATTGTCCTATTTGGCTCTGTTTTTTGGTTCGGCCGGATTCTGCAAATTTCGGTCGGAATTTGTCAATTTTCGCCTGGAACAATCGTTTTGGCTGGAAATTATGTTGTTCTTAAATTACAATTGGGATTTGGTACTAACGTCTGGAATTCAGCTCCAAATTTTGGTTGGAAATCTTGATTATTGGGAAATTCATCCGTTTGATAATTTGTTGTTTACAATTGTTGATTTTCAATGGAAGACGGTCAATTTGCAAGTGTTACCAACGAGGAACAAACTCAAGTGAACGGGATCACTCCAAATGCCGAGGTGCTTCCTCCTCCTCCACCTCAGCCTGAAGGACTACCTCCCCTCGCCATGAATCTCCGTTCCATGGGGCAGCCAACTGTCGAGGTAGCAGGTGCCAACCTTCCTCGTGTCACCCATCCTCTAGGGAAGAGAGTTGGGAGGAAGATGACGAAGAACGCCAAAGTTGGCCGAGTTAAAAGCTCCCAACCCGTCGACCGACGTACTCTCTTGCACAGACAAATGGAGACGTTGCAAAGGATTTACGAGACACAAGCTGCTCTCTTACAATTGGATCCCGATAACTCGATGGCTGAATTTATGCTACCTTCGACGAGCAACTCTCAGGGAAGGGAATAGGGTGAGCGACGAGGTCCTCCCCTCGATCCTGCTATACCACCGAAGCAGGCTCTCCGAGATTCTCTCCGTCCTTGGCCTCAAAATCAAAAGAACGACAAGGTGATAGACCTGAGAAGCCAATTGAACTCCAAAGAACAGGAAGTGGACTCAAGAGACCTGAGGACGAGGCTCAGTCTGTCCAAACGTTTATCACCACCTCGTCTCGTCATGGCACCTCGTCGTCTTCACTCACCTCGACCACTTCGACCTCGGCATGATTCTCCTCGTCCTCGTAGAGACTCTCCCCGTCCTCGTCCTCGTGAATTTGTACGGCCGAGAACTCCCCCGCCATACAGAATGTTACTTGGCGGCCATGAGCTGGAACAAAGGCTAGACAAAGCACCATCCAGATGACGGGATAGCCATCGAAACGACGAGGAGCACAGTAGGGTGAATGGCCACCCTAAGGATAAATCAACCCGTAGCTCCCAACGCAGTTTCACTCTAGCACTGATAAGGGAGTGGAAGCCAGTGAGTGGGAACTATTGAAACAATGCCTTGATGACATGGAAATGGGTAAAAAGGTTGATAGAGACGATTATGACTGGTCCACTCGTTCGTTCTCCCAAAGGATAACTGATGCACCACCAAATCCCCACTTTAAGGTCCTGAGTTTTGAAAAGTACAACGGAACCACCGACGCGAAGGACCACGTGCAAAGTTTTGAACAAACCATGAACCTCCTCACCAAAGCTAATGACATGCTCTGTAAAGCTTTCGCGAGCACCTTCTCCGGAACAACCTTGACCTGGTTCCGTGAGCTGAAAAAAGGTTTCATCGATAGCTGGAGAGGCATGAGGAGAATTTTCTTGGACCACTTTGCCACAGCTGGAAGGAGGAAGATGAGATTGACCGGCCTTGCCAATATCGAGCAAGGGAAGGGAGAAACTACCCTCAGTTATTACAACCGATTTCGTAAAATGGCGGAACAAGTGGAAGAAAGCCTCACTGACAGGGAGGTTATTGTTTGTTTTAATTCCGGATAGAGATCCGGTCCCCTCATCTATGAACTCTCCGCCTGAGAACCTAAATCCAAGGCCGATTTGTATAACGTGGCATATGCTATTGCTATGGCTGAGGATAAGAGCAAGAAAAGGGGATCAGACAAAGCGGAACCAGAAGCGGCTGGCACTCGCCACGCTTCCAATGGCAATGGGAATGGTAAGGGATCCAAGGGGAAGAATAGAACAAGAAGCACTGAGAAGCCTGAAGCATTTACCCCTCTTACCAAACCCATCACGGAGATCATGCAGCTGGTGAATCTGCCCCCTCCCCGTCCGTTGAGCAACAAACCAAAATTCCCTTGTGACACTTCCAAATTCTGTGATTTCCACAAGGACCATGGTCACAACACTGAAGGCTGTTACGCCCTCAAGAAAATGATCCAAAGATGGGTTGACGAGGGAAAGCTAGACCGCTATGTCATGAAGAAAGATGGCAAGCGAAAACGGAAGGAAGAGGAAAGTGAAGATGACGATAAGAGCGAAGAGGGAGAACAAAGGCCTCCTAGGGCCAAGCTGCATGTAATCCGAGAAGAGACAGTCTCCACGAGATAGCTAAGAAACCAAATCCACGAACTAAGCAAGGTGTACCACGTTCCTGCTTGGGTTCATAAAGCAGAAGAGGTCATTAGCTTTTCTCCTAACGAATTGGCAAGGAGCTGTGCTGCTCGTGAACAACCCTTGGTGATAAAGGGTCGAATCGATAATGTGGAATCTGAAAGATTGCTTGTTGACACGGGGGCCTCCCGAGTCATTTTGTACTACTCTGCCTTCCAACAGATGGGCTTAAAAGATACCATGCTGGAGCCTTATCACGGAAGGTTGGAAGGTTTCACCAACCATAAAGTTGGCGCCATAGGAACTGTTGAGCTGGAACTTGAAATTGGCGAACATCCCTTTCGATCCAAGGCCACTGTCACATTCGTAGTCATGGATTTAACAAGTGATTACCATGCTATCTTGGGCATTCCGAGTCAAGCAAAACTTGGGCTGGTCGCCTCCCTCCCTCACCAACGGGTCAAATTTCCTACACATTCAGGGATTGGATGTGTGAGGGCAACCGCAAAGGACTTCCTGGAGCATGTTGTGTAGAGTCGGAAGAAATCTAAAAGCGTGGAGATAGATACCCCTGAGGACAACATCAAGATCTCTAAATCTCTGAAAACTACCCATACCAGCTCTAGGGTGAGCTACATCCGTGAGGTACTCGATGAAGAGCCTATGGTCCTAGAAAGTGCAGCTGACCAGGGCTTAGTTCCACCCGTCTCTGAGGAAGATCCCATTCTCGCCAACGGCCAGAACTCGGGGGCCAACCATGACTTGAGGATGGTCGATCTGCCCGACGTTGATAAACTAATGGAGGAAGAGGGCCTCAACGTGAACGACAATGAAGGTAGGAGAATTAGAGAAATCATTATCGAGTCTCTGGAATTTCGAGACGGTCCTGAAATGGAGCCTGTGGACGAACTGGAGGAAGTAATCATCAATCCTGACTATCCTGAACAAAAAATTAAACTTGGGGGCCAGCTATCTCCGGAAGAGAAGGAAAAAATCATCTCCCTTTTAAAAGGCAGTCTCGACGTCTTTGCTTGGAGAGTCGAGGATATGAGGGGGATCAATGAGGAAGTAGCACTCCACCACATGGAAGTTGATCCATTAGCAAAAACAATTTCACAGACAAGGAGAAATTTCGCAAGAGACAAGGAGGAAGCTATCAAAGAAGAGGTGGAAAAATTACGTAGCGCCGGAATCATTCGTGAAGTAAAGTACCCCGTGTGGTTGGCCAATGTGGTAATGGTAAAGAAGCAAAATGGGAAGTGGCAAATGTGTATCGATTTCACCGATCTTAACAAGGCCTGCCCTAAAGACAGTTATTCTCTCCCCAGAATCGATAAGTTGGTCGACTCCATTGATGGACACCAAACACTCAATTTCCTAGATGCCTATTCAGGCTATCACCAGATCAAAATGGCGGAGGAGGACATCGCGAAGACGGCCTTCCAAACACCTGGGGGAAATTATTGCTATGTTATGATGCCTTTTGGGCTCAAGAATGCGGGTGCCATGTACCAACGAATGGTGAATCGAGTATTTGGCGCGCAGATAGGCCGTAACATGGAGGCCTACATCGATGATATGGTCATTAAGACCAAGGAGGGTAGTCACACCCCTGACTTGGAAGAGACAATAAACAACCTCCGAGCCAACAACATGACGCTAAACCCAAGTAAGTGTGTATTTGGGGTAACAGCTGGAAAGTTCTTGGGCTTCATGGTATCCCAAAGGGGAATTGAGGCGAAACCCGAGAAAATCAAGGCATTAATTGACATGAAGGAACCTACCACCATCAAGGAGGTTCAAAGATTGAATGGAAGAAAAGCGGCCTTGGGAAGATTCATAGCCAAATCCGCCGAAAAATCATTGCCATTCTTCAAGGTATTGAAGGGTACCAAGAGCTTCTCCTGGACTCCCGAATGCTCCGAGGCATTCCTCCGGTTGAAGGAGTACTTGGGTTCCCCTCCCTTGCTTAGCAGTCCGGTTGCCGGTGAAATGTTGTACGTCTTCCTAGCAGCCACAGATCATGCAGTCGCAGCTGTTCTAGTTCGAAGCAAAGAATGAATGCAGAAACCCATCTACTATGTCTCTAAGGCATTGTCAGACGTAGAGAGCAGATATTTCAACGTAGAAAAGATAGCGTACGCATTAGTCATTGCCTCAAGGAAACTACGTGCCTACTTTTCTGCGCACCCTATCACTGTGTACACCAATGAACCCTTGAAAAAGATCCTGCACAAATTGGACGACTCCGGACGTCTCCTGAATTGGTCTATCGCTCTTACCGAGTTCGACATCACTTACCAACCAAGGAAGTCCCTCCAGGCACAGCCTTTGGTTGACTTCATGGTTGAGACCGCCTTTATGGGTGAGCACCTCCCCACTTCCCGTAGGCAAAATGCTGCGGAAGAGGAAGAGTCTCCCATTGAACTCCCCTCCAACTGTTGGATCTTGTACACAGACGGATCGACAATAAAGGAAAGAAGCGGAGTCAGTGTTGTACTAGCAAGTCCAGAAGGAGAGTACACCATGCAAGACATCATCCGATTCAGGTTCCCTGCCTCCAACAATCAAGCTGAATATGAAGCTCTAATATTTGGTATTGAGTTGGTTTCCTTCTATGGAGCAATCAAGGTGGAGGCATTCTGTGACTCCCAACTCGTTGTCAAACAAGTAAAGGGAGAGTACTTTGTCTCTTATAATTGACTTATAATAAAACAAATTTTTCAACCAAAAAAATTAAAAATTTCAATAATAACAACGATTTACTATCATAATTTACACATTTACAATTCTTATAAGTTAATTATAAGACTACTTTATCTTTTATAATTGACTTATAAGACAAATTTTTCAACAAAAAAAATCAAAAATTTCAATAATAGCAACGAATTACTCTCATTACACATTTACAACTCTTATAAGATAATTATAAGACTACTTTGTCTCTTATAATTGACTTATATGACAAATTTTTCAACCAAAAAATCAAAAATTTCAATAATAACAACGAATTACTCTCATAATTTACACATTTACAACTCTTATAAGTTAATTATAAGACTATTTTGTCTCTTATAATTGACTTATAAGATAAATTTTTCAACCAAAAAAATCAAAAATTTCAATAATAACAACGAAGAGTAGGTCTGCTGAGAAACGCGTTTCTCCAAAACTATGGAGAAACGCGTTTTTAATAGCCAGAAACTATACGTTTGATAACCAGAAGAAAATTTCTGGATATCAGTCTCAAAGGGTTCTGGATATCCAGAAGCTTTGGAACGGATATCCAGAAGCCTTTGGGCGGATATCCAGAAACATATTTGAAGCCAAATCCAAGGCCAAGACCACAAATTGCTTATTGAAGGTTTCTGGATATCCAGAAACCTTCAAATGTATATCCAGAAACCATCAAATGAATATCCAGAAACATATTTGAAGCCAAATCCAAGGCCAAGACCAGAAAATGCTTATTGAAGGTTTTCGGATATCCGTAAACCTTCAAATGTATATCCGAAACCATCAAATGAATATCCGAAACATTTTGAAAAGTTTCTCGGATATCATTGAAGGTTTCTGGATATCACTTTCATAAGCTTCGGATATCCTTTCAAAGGGTTCGGATATCCGTAACCTTTGAGACTGATATCCAGAAGTAACCATGGGACAAGGTCATGGCCAATACAAAAAGTTTCTGGATATCCTTTCAATAGCTTCTGGATACCCGTAACCCGTTTCTCCATAACTTATGGAGAAACGCGTTTCTCCCTAGATTTTACGAACAACGAATTACTAAAAAAAAACAACGAATTACTCTCATAATTTACACATTTACAACTCTTATAAGTTAATTATAAGGCTACCTTTTCCTTACTACAAGAAGGTTTTGGGTTCGATTTCCCCTTTCCCGTTGTAAAAAAACATTGCATCTAGTGATCGTGACCTGCTTAAAAGTGTATTTTTCTTAATTATAAGTATTAACTATTTGTTATAATTATGTAAATAAATATGGAGTACATAATATTGTGGCACTCACACGTTCTTATTTAATTTTCCAATCAAGCATCAAAATCTTATTTCATAATTAGATTGTACAAAATGTATGTATATTTAACTTAATAGCAGTTTCCACTAAGTAAACAACGCTAATAACTTCACTTTTTAGGATATATTTTTTCTTCAAATAATACACTTTTAAAAAAGTATGTTTCAAATAAAACTATGTACCAAACTAACTACTTTATTTATTTGAAGTCGACATTAGTAGTGTCGACTTTGACCACTGATGCAGCAGGAATTGTGCTTATCAATCTTCCTCCACGTGGCAGGACTGATCACCTGGCTCCTTGACCTGAAAACAGAACCCACGACTAGCCGGATGTGTCTCCGGCGAAGACGCTCGGGCGTGAGAGTAAGATCACAGTTGTATATAGCTCAAAATGTATTGAATAATGAACTCAGAATACAAAATGGCAGTTACCTTTCACCGTTTGGTAGTGATGAAGTATTTATAGGCAAGAGTGATGTATTTTTGGGGAGGCGGCATGTCCTCCGAGATTATAGCGGCGGTTACTTGGTCATGGGCACGTGTCTACAACGGTCCCTGATTTGTAGGGATGTAGTTGTGAGCATTGATTGACCAAATAAGCCGGCAAGTGTCAGGTCGTCACTTGCTGATTTAGGTCGAGGTCGCCACTCGTGGAATGGTCGACCCGACCGTCGGAGTAGAGCATGGTTCGTACCCGAATAGTAGCATGGATCATGAGGTCGGACTAAGTTAGGCTCGGGACTTGTAAGTCGGACCATGGGCTTAGTCGATCGATGTGTGAGATGGGCCTTGGGCCTTGTTCCGATTGGATTAGTTTCATTGAGAATGTGGGTGCCAACGCTATCTGAGATTGGGCTTTACTCGTTTGGCCTAATTCGACACTTTTGGTATGTTCAGTGGCCCCCAACTTTCGAGTTGACTTCGTCGACTTGGAAGTTAAGAAGATTTCTTTGTCAAAAATTGCTTTATTCGAAGCTCGATACTAGTAGGTCGACCATGATGACATGGCAACATCCCGATCGTTGGTGACGGACGGTCGGAGATGAAGGAGCGCCGGTTTTAGTAATGATTGCAATTCGACTCTTGGAACTCCTTCTCGGAAACCGCTTGACTTTTAATTTTGGAAAATTAATTTTGATTTTCTTTTCCCCTTCCAAATTTAGGAAAATATAAATAGAGAAATCCTTCTTCGTTTAGAACTTTTACTGCTCTAGAACTTCTTCTTCTCCGGCGATAATCAAGGGATTTCAGGACGATTTAAATTCAGCTCTCGGCTCCAGCAACGAACTTCCTTTCTTCAATCAATTGAGGTATTTCCCTTGTATTTTTGTTTTAGGACTTTTAATTTTGCACTGTGCTCCGTTTCCGCCATGGCTAGGACCTTTAGTTGCGAACCGGGAGCGTGGTACGGCTACGTGCATGTTAACCGTAGGGCATGCAAGAATGTGAACGGTGAGTGGAGAGTGATGTCCTTAGATGAGTGCGCCTCCATTTTGACTAGTTGGGGATTGAATTACACTGAGATAGGGATGCCCATTGTAGGAGAAACTGATAATGTGGTGATTGACGACTCAAATGTTGTCGCTTTTCATTTATTCCATGAATTGCTTGACCATATCACCTTATTTTATGTTAGGGACGTCCAAAAGCCCTCCTTCCTTAGAAATAGGATAGGTTTCCCAGGGGAGTCTAGGTCGTCCTTAGGTAGGTCGACTGATCACGATCATAGGACTGACTCCCCTGCTTCCTCTTTTGCTTGTACAGATATGACGACTCAAGAAGGGAACGCCGCCTCAACTTCGTCGGTCCTCGAATTGTCAATGCATTTGGGCCCAATGTGGTGCCAGGCAAGAATGAGAAGGGCTATGTACCTCAACGACCTACTCGCGGGAGGAAGAACTTGGAGTCTCGTTATGATGTGATCTACAACTTCGTGGGGTAGATAGGGCGGAATTTAGGTTGACTATCCTTAGTCGAAACAATTTTTAGCCAAATACCGTTCGACCTTCACTAAAGATGCTACTAGGGTAGCTTTCTTCTACGGGCGGTTGAAATTTGGTTTGAGGTTGCCGCTGGATCCTTTCGTTAATGAGTTTTGGAATGTATGGATGCCCTCCCCTTCGCTCGGTGCTAACACTTGCGAGTCTTTGGTGTGCTTTGCAATGGTGTGCGAGCTCTTGGGCCATGAGCCTTGCATGAAGGTTTTCAAAGAGTTTTTGGTGCCAAGCTAGATAAGCACGGACCGGGGAATTAGCACTCCATCCAAGCCCAACTCTCCCAAGTTGTTTACCAACCTTCCAAATAAACACAATTGCTGGAACTCACATGTAGTTTTAGTTGAGAGCGAAGCCGGGTTGGGAATTTCCGTTGCCCAATGATGAATCGATGCTATCGGTGAGGAGAATTACTGGGAGCCTCCTTGGTGTAGAACTTTGTATAGAAAGCTGTGTGCCCTGGTCAAGGATGGACCCGTTGATTGGGAGTCATTAGTGACAACCAAGTACAATTATGTTCTAGCAGGGATGATGCCTGGAGATGAGGCAGTAGTGCCCCTTGCACCGGTATTGAGAGGCCAGGTGTACCCTGATTGGGTAACCCACTCTTTGGGTAGATTAGAGGAGAATTGTCAGTTTTGTCAGAAGCAAGCTGACTACTGCAAGAACAATGGAGAACACATCGGTGGTAAGGGTTTATTCGCCTTTTCTCATTAGCTCGTCCAATGTTAACTTGCATGAGTGCCTTTTTATAGGCGTATAGGATTGCTTTGATCTGC
Source organism: Adenophora triphylla var. japonica (assembly GCA_022495995.1). Taxonomy (NCBI): domain Eukaryota; kingdom Viridiplantae; phylum Streptophyta; class Magnoliopsida; order Asterales; family Campanulaceae; genus Adenophora; species Adenophora triphylla. The sequence goes on from JAFEMH010003082.1 coordinate 249,029, forward strand.
ATACTTAACTTTCAGCTCGACACTTATTTGCTCGCTTGTTGAATTAATTAATTCGTACATAGAACTGCCTGCATTCGTATCTCTGTATTTATCAGATGGTTTGCTCGTATGTAGAATTAATTCGTACATAGAACTTATTTCGAATAGCAACTCCTTATCAAATTGCCTGCTCGTATGTAGAGTTATTCAATTCGTACATAGAACTGCTTTGAATTGTCGAGCTAATACTTTGATGTCGTGCAGTTTTGACTCCCGAACAAGAAGCCGCCATGGTTCGAATTGTTGGAGTTTCTGACAAGAAGAAGTCTAAGAGGGCCCACGGTGCTGCGAACGCCAAGGCCAGCAGAGAGAGGGATGCTGCTGCAAGGAATAACCTTCTCCCCAAGGACAATGCTGGGTTAATTCCAATGGAGGAGGTCGCTATAGAGGACCTTCAACAGAGTGGTTCCCATTCCATGAATGTGAATGAGGGAGGGGAGGAATTCAGCAGGTCGCCTAGGCCAAGTCCGAGCTCCGATCTTGTTCGAGAGGCCAATGCTGCGACCTCTGGGGCTGAGATGGCGGGCTCCAGCCCAATGAATGTAGTTGAAATTGATGATATTGTTGAAGAGGAAGATGATCAGGCATTGAGGACGAGGAAAAGATCAAGGTCTGGGAAGGGCAAGGCCGTCTCCCCAAGTCCACTCCCTCCTTTAGCCCCCCCTCCGAGGAGCCAAGAGTCTGTAGATGATTTGATTCAGAAGCTCAGCGATGTTCCCCCTCTCATTGGAGTCAACAGCATGACTCGGCGCTATCCTGACGTGGCGCTTGGTCAAGTGGTGGTGAGAAGGGCCCTGGATGTGGATCTCCTAGCTCACTTTGAAGAGAAGGGGATGACTCCAGAGGAATTTTCAGCCCGATCTGGGTTGGTGCACAGCGAGGTAAAACTTTACTTTCCCTTTCTGTTTAATCGCTTATTATATTAGTTCGTCAGTTCTCCTCTTGGTCGAGCTAATACTTCAACGCTCCCTCTAATGCAGTCTCTCACCATGAACGAGCAAGCTAAAAGTTCCTGGAGGGCGTCAATTGAGAGGGAGAAGCGGGCCCTGCGCGATTATGCCAAAAAGGCACAAGAGCTGGCTGACTTGAGAGAAAAATACAACGATCTGGACAACTCGTGTGAGGCCAACGAGATGGTGAAAACCAAAGCTTTGTCCGATCTGGAGGCTGCTAAATCCAAGCTCAAGGAGGTGGAGTTGGAGAGAGATACTGGAAAGAAGAACCTGGAGAAGGCCAATACTGAGCTAGCCACCATCAACAAGCTCTTGAAGGATAAAGATGCCCTATTGCTCGAGCTGCAGGAGGAGCATCGACTTGAGAGAGAGAAGGGCCAGAAAGATCTTCATGCTGCTGTAGAGAAGGCTGCTAAGGACGCCTCTGAAGCCGCCATTGAGAAGTTCAAGGAAGGGGATGAGTATTACAACGCTATAGTGTCCAAGGCTCAAGACTTCCTTGAGGTAGGGAAGAGGCATATGGCTCGCCGTGCACTGGTAGATCCAACGGCCACAGTTACCATCGAGCAATTAGCTCGTTGGTTTTCTGAGTCCCAGTACGATATGCCAGCTCGCCAAGGTCATTCGCTTGTGCCTTATCTCGAGAATGACTTGGCCTTTATAGCCCAGGAGGACGAGGATGACCATTGCGAGAAATGGGAAGCTCCCCCTATAGCTGATAGGAACTTTGATGTAGTCTTGGCTGAACTTGAGGATGCTGAAGCCATGGAGACAATGGATGAACAAATTTATTCGGAGTCGGGTAAGCCTTTGGAGCCTCAGCAACAAGAAAATGGTGAAGGCCAAGCTTCCCTTGACGACCAAACTGATATCGGCCAGAGCTCTTAAATTATTTGTAATGAACAAGTTTCAAACAATATTTTTTGTTTTTGCTTCAACATTATTCGAATGCCTTGGCCCAGTTTTTGGGAGGCAAAATATTTTTGTAAATTAATTTTGCTTAAGTCTTAGCCCGTTTTGGGAGACTTATTTCTATCGTAGCTGACTTTTGTTTCCAGAATGTCGTATGCTTTTCATTCCATATTGTATGTCGAGCTAGATGTAGATAATATAAGTGAGTTAATTTGAGCCTAAAGGCGACTTGATCTTGTTGGTGTAGTCGACCTCAGACTTAATTAACTTTTTTTTGTGAACGAGATTGACCATAAGTCAAACCTGTTCACCCTTTGAACTGATTAAGAATCGAGTTAGTTGAAACGAAGTCGACTAAGAGTCGGACTTGTTAAATGAACAAAGCCGATTTAGAATCGAGCTAAGATGAACTGACTAAGAGTCGAGTTAAGATGAACTGACTAAAAGTCGAGCTCATTAGAACAAAGTCGACTAAGAGTCGGACTTGTTAAATAAACAAAGCTGATTAAGAATCGAGCTTGTTGGAACGAAGCTGACTAAGAGTCGAGCTTGTTAAATAAACAAAGCTGATTAAGAATCGAGCTTGTTGGAACGAAGCTGACTAAGAGTCGAGCTTGTTGATGTTAATGTAACACTATGCTTGATGGAATGAACTGCACTTTTTATTGAAGTAGGAAATATGCTTACATCGACTTGAAGCTAGAACTTAATACAAGCTTGAACTTTGAAACCAAAAACTAGAAGTAGTATTTGATGAGGTGAGTAGCATGCCAAGGATGTTTCAATTCGTCACCTCCAGGATGAGCTATCATGTAGGTTCCTTCTTTGACGACTCGAGTAACCACATATGGACCTTCCCAATTAGGAGATAGTTTGTTCTGCTGGGTCCTTCTACCCGTTGCTTCAATCTTTCTTAACACATAATCTCCAACCTGGAATGACCTTGTTTTAACCCTCTTGTCGTGGTAACTCTTAGTTCGCTGCTTGTAGTTGACCATTCGGAGGTAGGCTGTCTCTCGCTTTTCGTCGATTAGATCCAGGTCGATCAATCTGTTGTTATCATTTTGCTTCTGATTGAAGAAAGTCACTCTAGCAGTGGGGAATGCGAGCTCGGCGGGTGCCGTGGCCTCGATCCATATGTGAGAGCGAAAGGGGTTTCCCAGTAGGCCCCAAGTGGTTGTGCGAGCGCCCAAAGAGCAAGTGGGAGTTCGTCCCAACCCGGTTGTTGCGTCGACCTACGAGTCCTGTCTTGAGTGATGATAGGACAAGTTTATTCGTCGCTTGACTTGCCCATTTCCTTGAGGGTAGGCGACAGAAGATTGCCAATGCTTGATTCCCACTCTGTTCATCTCTGCTTCGAAAGCTCTGGAGAATTGCAGTCCGTTGTCTGATACTATGGCTCGAGGAAAACCAAATCGACACCAAATAAAATCATGAATGAAATTGATAGCATTTTCCTCTGTGATGCGAGCTAGTGGTTTGGCCTCAACCCATTTGGTGAAGTAATCTATGGCCACAATTACGTACTTGCAGTTTCCTCGGGCGGGAGGGAAGGGTCCAATCAGGTCGACGCCCCACATATCAAATGGCCAAGCTGCGATCACAGGAGTCTGCTCTGTTGTAGGCACATGGGGAAGGTTGGCAAACCTTTGGCATTGATCACATTGCTGAACAAAGTTGTGAGTGTCAGCTCTCATGTGTGGCCAGTAGTATCCCAACGTGATTAATTTGTCAGCAAGAGTCCTGGCCCCCGGGTGTCCACCACAGATCCCACTGTGTACTTCATGTATCAATAGGGCGACCTCTTGAGGGTGGATGCACTTTAGTAATGGCCGAGTATAGGATCTTCTGAACAGGTCGCCTCCTTGAATGACATATCTCGGAGCTTTCTTTTTGATAGCTCGAGCCTTCTTCTCGTCCTCTGGCAGCTCGCCACTTTGTAAGTATGCTTTCATTTCCTCGATCCAACACTTCTCCTGAGTCCAATTTCTTGAGGGATCATCTATGCACTGAATTTTTACCCTCTCATAAGCTGGATTTTCGAGGAAGGAGATAGGCTCGCCATGTGGCTCATCTGAAGTAGCAAGTTTCGAAAGGAGATCAGCCAGCTCGTTATCCTCTCTTCCAATCCTTTGAATCTCCCAGAATTCTAAGTCCTTTATTAGTTCTTTCACCAGGTCGCAGTATTTGATCAATGTGGCACTGAGCACCTCATACTCGCCTCTGACCTGGTTGACTATCAACTGCGAATCACAGTAAGCCATGATCTTAGTCGCTCCAAAACACTTGGCATACTCGATAGCTGCAATCAAGGCTTCATATTCAGCTTGGTTGTTGGAAGCGTCAAATTTGAACCTTAGCGATTCCTCATACACGGTTCCAGACTCTGGCTCGATCAAAACAATTCCAGCTCCACTAACATTTTTGGTCGCTGACCCATCTGAATACACCTTCCAACAATCGTAGGGTAGACTGATAGCGACCTGAGACTCTGGCTCTTTCCCTTTAACCTTTTCCTTTGTAGCTCGCTGCTCGCTGTCTTCCTTGGTGAACGTAAGCTCGACCAAGAAGTCAGCTAGAGCTTGAGCTTTCAAAGCCTTTCGAGGTCGATATTCAATGTCAAATTCGGTGAGGGCAATTGACCAATTGAGTAGTCGACCTGAACTCTCAGGCTTGTGCAATATCTTTCTTAAAGGTGCATTAGTAAGAACCACGATTGGATGAGCTAGAAAATAAGCTCGTAACTTTCTTGAAGCTACGACTAGAGCATAAGCAACTTTCTCAGCGTTGTAATACCTGCTTTCCACGTCTGTCAAAGCTTTACTGATGTAGTACACTGGCTTTTGAAGCCCTTCATCCTCTCTAATCAAGGCAGCTGCCACAGACTTGTCTCCCGCAGATAGATAAACAAACAATGTCTCACCAGTTGTCGGGCTACTCAAGAGAGGTGGAGTAGCGAGATAATCTTTCAATTGTTGGAACGACGAATGACATTCGGTCGTCCATTCAAAGCTTTTCGTCCCCCTTAATGCTTTGAAGAAAGGGAGAGACCTCTCTGCTGACTTTGATATGAAACGGCCAAGAGCTGCTACCCTTCCATTAAGTCGCTGCATCTCTTTGATAGTAGTGGGAGCCTTCATGTCGACTAGAGCCTTGATCTTCTCCGGATTAGCCTCTATGCCCCTCTGAGATACCATGAATCCCAAGAACTTGCCAGCTGCAACTCCGAATACACATTTGCTAGGATTGAGCTTCATGTCGTTTGCTCGTAAATTGGCGAATGTCTCCTTTAGGTCGACTACGTGACTCCCAGTCTTGGTTTTAATGACCATGTCGTCAACGTAAGCCTCCATATTTCGACCAATTTGTGAGGCAAAGACTTTGTTCACCATTCTCTGATAAGTTGCACCCGCATTCTTCAAACCAAATGGCATCATATTGTAGCAGTAGATGCCCCCAGCTGCCTGAAATGCCGTCTTGACTATATCGTCCTCGTGCATCTTAATCTGGTGGTATCCCGAGTAAGCGTCGAGGAAACTGAGGGTGGAGTGCCCAGCAATAGAATCCACCAGCTTGTCGATCCTTGGAAGGGGATAACTGTCTTTTGGGCATGCAAGGTTCAAAGTGGTGAAGTCGACACACATCCGCCATTTGCCGTTTGATTTCTTCACCATGACCACGTTGGCCAGCCAGGTTGTATGAACGGCCTCTTTGATTATACCTGCACTCAAAAGTTTTTGTACCTCAGCTTTTATAGCCTCTTCCTTGTCGCGAGCAAAGCTTCTCAATTTCTGGGGCCTAGGCTTAATGGTCGGGTTGACTTCGAGTCGATGAACAGCGACCTCCTCCTTGATTCCTTTCATGTCCTCTACTCTCCATGCGAAGACATCACTGCTTTCTTTGAGTAGCTTGATGATTTCTGCTCGCTCCTCAACCGATAACTGCTTTCCAATTTGAATTTTTTGGTCGGGGTAGGAAGAGTTGGTGATGATTGACTCCAGCTCATCTACAGCTTCTAACTCAGGTCCATCTCTGAACTGCAGAGTTTCTACTATGATTTCCCTGACCTTTTGTCTTTCTTCAGCTCCCAAATGCGGAGCTTCCTCTGCTATCATATCATCGAGCTTGTCTGCAACCTCGTTGGTAGGGGCCCCCGAGTTATTGTCTATCTGGAGGCATAGGTCACCTATGACGACTTGATCGACCATAACTACATCTGGATCGACCTCAGTGGTGTCAGAGTGACGTGTCGACTCAAGCATGACCTCGTCATTTGAGCGATAGGTCGACTCTACCACGTCGGTGATTGTTGACAGTCGGGTAGTTTTGGTGGCCGGCGAGACGGCTTAGTAACCATCGGCAGTCTCAATCTCCAGCTCCCTTTTCTTTCTTTCTCTCGTAACATGATCCCGGATATGCACGAGCCGTGCCTTGTACGCAACCCACTCCGGCGAGGTGTGGGGAACTTTACTCGGTGAGGAATTGATGCTACCATTCCAAGAGCGACCTGTCCAGGAATTCCAAGTATGGCGGCATAGTCACTATTTACATCAATTACGATAAATTGTACCTTCGAGACAATCTCGAGGGGAGTCTGGCCTAGGGTCGACGTCGAGCACTATCTGGCCTTTAGCATCAACTCGGTGGTTGGTGAAGCCCTCCAACCTGCCATCATATCTCTCCAACTGTTCATCATTAAGACCCATCTCCTTGAAAGTTTTATAAAACAAAATATCTTTGCAGGCCCCGTGTCAACTAAGAGTACTGCTCGTCGTACATCCATCAATGAGACCTGGGATGACGAGAACTTGCTCCCTAGCCGCCATATTGGTTGCCAATTCATGGGGGTAGAAGCTGATTGCTTCATCTCTTACTTCTCTCCTTGGAGGCACATGTGGGGCCTTATTGAGCTGGAATATCTTGTGCTTGATGGCCGTGTTGCTTGCTTGTTCAGTAATGACCCCCAGGTTCAGTCTAGGCTGCCTAGGTCCTTGTTGCCCACCTGCTGGCTGCTCACCTCCCCCAGCTTGAGGTCTCTTCACATAAGCTTCGAGTCTCCCCTGGTCGACCATTCTCTGGATGATACGCTTTAATCCCAAGCAATCCTCTGTGAGATGACCAGTGTCTTTGTGGTAGTCGCAGTACTTGCTGTTGTCCCGCCTAAACTTGTTGCCTGGATTCATTGGGACTGGAGGAGCCAGCTCGACAGCATTTAAAATCTCAGTTCGACTCACCGTGAGGGGAGTGAAAGCTTCGGGCACCTTCTCTGTCGCCCTAGTTCTGTTCTTTCCATTTTTATTGTTCCCCCCATTCTTGTTGGAGTCCTTTTTATCGTCAGCGACCTCCACCTTGGGGCTTTTACCATTCTTTTTCTCCTTCCTCTCCTCAGCAAGAGCGACATTGTATACCTTCTCGAACAACTCTTGTCGAGTTGTCACTGTACGAACTGTAAGCTCATAATCCATGTCTGCTGAGGAAATACCGTTTCGGAAGCAGTTGATGACTTCCCTATCAGTGATGTCCTCCTCTATCTTGTCCACCATTTCTTTGAACTTGGTGAAGTAGCTCATCGAGCTTTCATTCTTCGCTTGCACCAAGTTATTCAAGTCTGTGACAGTCGTCTTCCGAGCTCCTGCAGTCGAGAAGCGATCTAAGAACTTTGTCCTGAAGCCTGCCCAAGTGGTGATGCTATCAGCAGCCAAACCATTGAACCAAGTTAAGGCTGCCCCAGTAAGGGTGCTTAGGAGGGCTTTACACATGTTGTCATCTTCATTGGCGACAAAGCACATAGTGGCCTCCAAATGTTGTATGTGACTTTTCGCATTAGTGGACCCTGAATATTTCTCTAGAGGAGGCAACCTGAAAGTTGGAGGAGGTCGACTGTCTCTGATCTCCTTCGCTAGAGGTCGAAGGGTGAAATCAACTCGTTCAACCTTTCCGGTCTCCTTTTTCCTCTCCTCCTCCCATTGTTGGAACGTCTTCTTCATCAATAACCATTCCCTAGCGTCGGGTCTTCCATCTCCTGGAGGGGGAGCAGCATTCGATCTCTGGCCCTCACTCCTGGGTGGAGTGACCTGCCTACTCCTCCTGTCTCTATGGGAATTGTCCCTCTACGATCGGCGGGGATCTATGCTCGTTACTTCTTTGAGGCGACCTGCGCCTCTCGGCGCGATGGCGACTGCGCCTGTCATATCCCAGTGGCGACTGCGCCTCTCTCCTCTCTTATAGGCGACTGCGCCCCATTCCTGTCTCTTTGAGATCCCGATCTTTGCGTTCGGGCTGGAGAAACATGCACTGTTTACATTGGTGCTAGGCGGAGTCCTCAAATCGGATTGAGCCTCCTGCTCCCTGTTTCTGTTGAGGCTGGCCCTTAGGTCGTTACTCGGCACATGTACGATAGTAGGGGCTCTCTGAACTATCCTGTTGTCTCCATTCTGTCCCACACCTTCATTTGGCCTCATACTCCTAGCACATTGTCCATTAGAGACACGAGTACGATCCATTCTTTCGGAGCGTACATCGGCACTGCTCTGCCCTCTTCCATAGCTATTAAGTCGGCCAAAATGCGGGCCCTTTCTAACATCATCTCCTTCTTGCTCATAGGGTTGGTGGAGGGACCTGCCCTGTTTCCAACGTTCACTGGCGGTTGGACGTTTAGGGGGTGGAGCTCCTTGTACATCCATGTGCCTTTTGCCTCTCCTTGTGTCAGGCAAACCCCTGCCATCAACGACACTGGTAGAGCGCGTGGCTCTACCATGAGGACGGTTTGGTGGGGGAGGAGGCAAATTCAAGTTTTCAGCATTTGCATTTGCATTAGTGTTGTTGTTGTTCACTTCTTCATGCCCAAGTGAAGCCTCAGATACGTGTCCGTCTGAAGTCACCATTGTTGTAGGTTGTTGAAAATTTTAAGGTCAAGTTGAAGCACGATTCCCGGCAATGGAACCAAACTGATGCTGCAGGAATTGTGCTTATCAATCTTCCTCCACGTGGCAGGACTGATCACCTGGCTCCTTGACCTGAAAACAGAACCCACGACTAGCCGGATGTGTCTCCGGCGAAGACGCTCGGGCGTGAGAGTAAGATCACAGTTGTATATAGCTCAAAATGTATTGAATAATGAACTCAGAATACAAAATGGCAGTTACCTTTCACCGTTTGGTAGTGATGAAGTATTTATAGGCAAGAGTGATGTATTTTTGGGGAGGCGGCATGTCCTCCGAGATTATAGCGGCGGTTACTTGGTCATGGGCACGTGTCTATAACGGTCCCTGATTTGTAGGGATGTAGTTGTGAGCATTGATTGACCAAATAAGCCGGCAAGTGTCAGGTCGTCACTTGCTGATTTAGGTCGAGGTCGCCACTCGTGGAATGGTCGACCTGACTGTCGGGTAGAGCATGGTTCGTACCCGAATAGTAGCATGGATCATGAGGTCGGACTAAGTTAGGTCGGGACTTGTAAGTCGGACCATGGGCTTAGTCGACTGATGTGTGAGATGGGCCTTGGGCCTTGTTCTGATTGGATTAGTTTCATTGAGAATGTGGGTGCCAACGCTATCTGAGATTGGGCTTTACTCGTTTGGCCCAATTCGACACTTTTGGTATGTTCAACCACTATTAATGCCGAATACAAAAAGTGATTTTGTGTTGAAATTGGATGTAGGTGAGCATAAATTGAAAGTATATGGGCTGGAAAATATTTATTCCCGTGATCGACCGGTAGCGACTTTAACTCACTATTATTGTCGACTTCATACAAAAAAGTGATTGATTGGAATATAGTATGCCGACCTAAATCACTATTAATTTCGACTTCACACACAGTGATTGGTTGGTTTATAGCATGCTGACCTAACTCATTATGACAAAATAAATATCACACATCACATTTCTAAAAATAGTATATAAAGTTTGGCGATCTCCATCCGATTTTATGATCGGTCTTGCTTCTTGGTATTATCAATTTGTTCATATGATAAAAAAAAAACAAATAATTACATAAAGTAAATTAGTTTCACTAATTAAGGTTGTAATGCTGGATTGTATGTTTCGAGACCATTTTCATAAGTTGGATAATCTTGGTTTAATGGGATTACAATACTCTAAATCACAACGGGGAGATGAGAAGAGAAATCAAAATCTAGGGAAATTCACCATAAAAGATCTTGAGATTTCAATTGATAGCCTTGATAAAGGCTTGAGATCCGCGTAAAGAGATGTCGAGAACGAATTTGAGAGAAATTTTGAGGGTTTTTTGTACTCTTTTAGGGAAAGAACTTAGCAAAACGTGTGTATCGAAAGGGAAGGGAAGCCCTTGTATAACTTGATGATCAAGGAAAGAGAGCGACAAAAAAGGTAAGAATCAAAGACTTGATTTTGAGAGATTGATTGATAGTAAAATCAGTGTAGATATCGACCAAATCAGATCAAATCCCATGAAAGAGATCAAGATAGAGAAGGAAATTGAATCGGATCGCATTCTGGAGAGGTTGTCTCGTATGAGACACGTAGTCTCGTACGAGATAGGCATTGCATTTTACTTTTTGCCCTCTCTAATTATTATGTTAGTTAGTTAATTCCAAAACTAACGAATTAAGTTAGTTAGAAACCTAACAATATATGACGAAACTAATGAATCTTATAATTGATCACACTACCAGAAACAGGTGATTTAGCGGCGGAAATTTCCGTCGCTAAAATGAAATTTCCGTCGCTAAAAAAGAACACCGGCGGAAAAATTTTGTCGGTGGTCCGACGCTACCAACCCGCCGCAGTGCTCCGACGGCTCAATTTTCGCCGATATATTTTGATTTTACCGACGGAATTAATTTCGCCGGTGATTTAATGGTTTCAGCGACGGAAATTTTCGCCGTTAAATCAATTTAATTTAATTAAATTTTCATTTCAGCAACGAAAAATTCCGTCGCTGTAATAAAAATTAATTAAATTAAATTAATTTCAGCGGCGGAAATTTCCGTCGCTGTAATAAAATTTAAATTAAAATAAATTAATTTCAGCGGCGGAAATTTCTGTCGCTAAAATTATTTTATTTTAATTTAATTTTTATTACT
>JAFEMH010003082.1:262500-290845 GCA_022495995.1 Adenophora triphylla var. japonica
ACCTTGGACTCAATAGGGGCATGAACAGGGTTTATAATAAGGGAAGGAATATTATTATCACAAACCTGAATGTCCTCGTCCTTTGCACATAGATTTTCAACAATAATCTCCTCTTCAACAGGATCTTCCTCTTGGACATGAATTTCTTCAACGACAATGCGATTTTCTTCCTCCAGGCGCTTTAATTCAGCCGATATTTTCGTTGTCAATCTTTGGATATCTGCAGTAAAGAAATCGACTTTGCTGGAATAATATTTGGAATCCTCTCTATGTCGTTGATACCTCCTTCGTTCCGCATCTGCTTGAATATGATTTCCAAATTCTGAAACCTCCGAAAAACTTTGCTCATATATATCTGCTTTAAATCGTTCCATGTTCATCAAATCTAGATAATAAAGTTTCTGTTGTTGAGCAAACGTCAGAAAACTATTGAGTATACCCATATATGGGGTTAGACTTTGACCTCCATTGTTGTTCATTTTTTTTTTTTTAGAATTTCTTCCTTGGATCGTCCTTCGTCTGATACCAACTGATGTAAACGGGTTGCAGCGGAATAATAAAACGGATAGGCAAATAATTGAATCAACAACTATTTGACCCAATTCGAATTGAATCAACAATTTGAATTAGGATTTGAAGAGGTAAACACCAAGAAGATGAGAACCTTCTCAAGGAATTCAAAGAACTCCAACAAGAATCTCTTGCGAGAGTCTTCTGCAAGTCAATTAAGACCCAAAGAGAAAAACCCACAATTGCAAAGCAATCAAAATTCAATAATTCAATAAATCAAATGTATTCTAAAACAAACAATGAAAGAGAGTATTTATACTCTAAACAAAACCCTAAACTACTTGGAAAAGAAAAATCAAAACAATCCTAATTAAAACACTTTAAAATAGGAAACAAAATCAAATCGGAATTTCAAAACCCGCTTGGAAAAGGAAAAGCAAAACAATCCTAATTAAAACACTTCAAAATAGGAAACAAAATCAAATCGGAAGGCTTGCTTCTTTGAGGGATACATCAAATACATCAGTTAGGGGTTAGGGTGAAGTTAAATATTTTAATGTTTTTAGTTTGTTATTTTGTTAATTAGTTATAAAAATAATCAAAAATTATATTTTATTATCAGCGACGGAATATTTCCGTCGCTAATAAATAATTAAATTATCAGCGGCGGAAATATTCCGTCAGTGTTTAATTTAAAAAAAAACATTTAATTTCACCGTCGGAATATTTCCGACGCTGATAAATTAAAAAAAATTAATTATTCAGCGGCAGAAATTTTCCGTCGGTGTAATATTTCAAAAAAAATAAAAAATATTTTATTTTCACCGTCGGAATATTTCTGACGCTGATAAATTAATTTTTTTTAATTCATTAGCGGCGGTAATATTCCGTCGGTCTAATATTTCAAAAAAAAAAATAAAAAATATTTGATTTTCACCGACGGAATATTTCCGCCGCTGATCAATAAAAATAATAATATATTTTCACCGGCGAAATAATTCCGTCGCTGATAAAGAAGTAGCGACGGAGTATTCCGTCGGTAAATCAAGCGCCAAAATAGTGGCGGTAATTAAACGAATATTCGAGGAATATTCGTTTTAGCGTCGAAATTTAGCGGCTGAATTAAATTACGTCGCTAAATTTGACGCCAAAATAATTCCGCCGCTAAAGCTTAATTTCCGTCGCTAAATAGCGACGGAATGAGTCCGTCGCTGTTTATTCCGTCGCTAAATCACCTGTTTCTGATTGTGTCACTTCCCAAAAGACAAACTTCCTCCTACTCACACGAATGTAAAAATTGCATGGAAAATTTTTCAATAGACATTCAATTACCCATGTGTGAGTTGTGTTATTTATTACCCTGAACCGGCAATTTGTGCGAATATGATACCTTTTTTATATCAAATTGCGCCTCGTTCTTGACAGAAAAGCATATCCATTTAGCAATTTCATTTTTCTCCGGATCCCAAACGAAAAAACTAGGTTCATTATGGTAATCAATGAAGCCTTCTTCTTATCGAGCAGAACAACCAATATCACTGTAAAAAGGATAATCCGCGCTCTCATACCTTCGAGATCCCGGCGCTTCATAATGAAACAATGATGTTTCCACGTCATCATCAATTGGCCCATCATCACCCTCTCCCAAATTGACATCAAAATCACTACTACCCTCCTTATATTCATCATCAACATTGTATAGCATTGCATCTACAATAGTGTCTTCTTCTTTTTCTTCATAATCTATATCATTTTTAGAATTATCTTCATCAACTGGATCATTTGGGCATGCGATATTACCATCATTTGAAGTTTGAGTTGATACAAGTGTTTGTGCACTTTTACCAACCCCTGCATCACGGTTACAACTTGGTGAATACCCATAAATGGTCTCTGTATGCAGTGTTTCAAACTCTGGATAACGTCAATTTTCAATCCATTTGACAACCACATACAGCTACAAATTATCCATCCCCCCAAATTTAGCTAAACAGATGCAATTGCAGATCAACAGGCTGGTGAAGAGCAGAAGGCACGACTCGTGACGCTTATCAGCACGAGTGTAACAAAGGGCACGATTCGTATCACAGGTGGATTAGGAAGGGCACGACTTGTGACCTCTAGCACGAGTCGTGATAGCGGCAGCTTCAGAAACGGGCCTGCAGCAAAAAAAGTCATTGGGCTTCAAGTGTTTTATGGATTTTTAGGGTTTTATTGAATTATTAAGTTAGGGTATTTTGGTATTTTCTTTGAAAGTTGTATTAGGGTTTTATTAGGGTTTTCTTTTAGTATTTATAGTTGTGATTAGGTTTTGAGAAAAGGCAGACTTCATTTTTTATTAATGAAAATATTTGCCGTTGAGCTATTATCTAGGGTTTCAATCCCATCTTGTTTCAATTCCGTTCAGCCAATTCTCATATAACCCTCATTATACATCATTTGGTATCAGAGCCTGGTTGATTATAAATGGCCAAACGAGGACGAGGAAGTGGTGGTCGTGGTGATCGTGGTAGGGGCCGCAGATTAGAACCCCAAGAAAACGAATTCCATCGACATCGCAACCTGCGTAACATCGAGAAGGATGAATTGCGAAGACAGATTCAAGACCTCCAACTTCGCTTTGCGCGTTTTGAGGTTCAAGAACTCCATAGGCGCCTTGATGGTTTGGAGATTCAGCGAATCCAGCGTCGCCCTGCGCGTTTGGAGACTCCCATCGACGTGGGCTCGGATTCAGATCTGTGGTCTGATGATGAGAATATCTATCCCTTTGATCGGGATCAAGAATTAGGCGACAGGAATGGGGAAGATCCTTCTATGGATATCGGTATGGAGATCGAGATTCCAAAACTTGGAGGTAAGGCACATCCCGACGACAATTTTGACCCGTTCAATATTGTTAATGTAGAATCAAAGGTTCAAGACCTTGTCATTGATTGGTCGAAACCACCAATCTATGACAAGTGTAATTGTGAAAGATGTCAATTATTGACATCTCCTCCGGCTGATGTAACATGGTTGACGTCAATTTTTTTCTAAGAGATGGGTTGATGTGGAAGTTTTAGGATGACCAGATTCATGGGTCAAAGTTTTTCGCTTCAATTGAAGGTACTATTTTTTGTTCTTATTATAAGGATCCATTTGATATTGAATTTCCAAGTATTTCAGATTCTTGGTTCTTCAAAAGATTGATGATTGAGAGCTTTCTCTTAAATGGATGGACTGATTGGATGGAAGTATTGGTGAGTCATACTAAGTATAAAGTTCGCCGACGGTTGAAGAATAAATTTCGAGACGTATTTACAAAAGCAACAATCCAAATTCGAGGTCGAATTTTTTCTAAGAAGGAAAGAATGATGCAGTTGCAGATCAACAGGCTGGTGAAGAGCAGAAGGCACGACTCGTGCTCATCGGCACGACTCGTGGCGCTTATCAGCACGACTCGTGGCGCTTATCAGCACGAGTGTAACAAAGGGCACGATTCGTATCACGGGTGGATTAGGAAGGGCACGACTCGTGAACTCTAGCATGAGTCGTGATAGCGGCAGCTTCAGAAACAGGCCTGCAACAGAAAACAGTCATTGGGCTTCAAGTGTTTTATGGGTTTTTAGGGTTTTATTGAATTATTAAGTTAGGATATTTTGGTCTTTTCTTTAAAATTTGTATTAGGGATTTATTTGGGTGTTTTCTTTTAGTATTTATAGTTGTGATTAGGTTTTGAGAAAAAGCAGACTTTGTTTTTTATTAATGAAAATATTTGTCGTTGAGCAATTATCTAGGGTCAATCTCATCTTGTTTCAATTTCGTTCAGTCAATTCTCATATAACCCTCATTCTACATCATTTGGTATCAGAGCCTGGTTGATTATCAATGGCCGAACGAGGACGAGGAAGTGGTGGTCGTGGTGATCGTTGTAGGGGCCGTAGATTAGAACCCCAAGAAAACGAATTCCATCGACGTCGCAACCTACGTAACATCGAGAAGGACGAATTGCGAAGACAGATTCAAGACCTCCAACCTCGCTTTACGCATTTTGAGGTTCAAGAACTCCATAGGCGCCTTGATGGTTTGGAGATTCAGCGAATCCAGTGTCACCCTGCGCGTTTGGAGACTCCCACCGACGTGGGCTCGGATTCAGATTTGTGGTCTGATGATGAGAATATCTATCCCTTTGATCGGGATCAAGAATTAGGCGATAGGAATGGGGCAGATCCTTCTATGGATATCAGTATGGAGATCGAGAGTCCAAAACTTGGAGGTAAGGCACATCCCGACGACTATTTTGACCCGTTCAATATTGTTACTATAGAATCAAAGGTTCAAGACCTTGTCATTAATTGGTCGAAACCACCAATCTATGACGAGTATAATTGTGAAAGATGTCAATTACTGACATCTCCTCCGGCTGATGTAACAATGGTTGACGTCAATTTTTTTCCAAGAGATGGGTTGATGTGGAAGTTTGAGGATGACCAGATTCGTGGGTCAAAGTTTTCCGCTTCAATTGAAGGTACTATTTTTTGTTCTTATTATAAGGATCCGGCCATTTGATATTGAATTTCCAAGTATTTCAGATTCTTGGTTCTTCAAAGGATTGATGATTGAGAGCTTTCTCTTAAATGGATGGACTGATTGGATGGATGTATTGGTGAGTCATACTAAGTATAAAGTTTGTCGACGGTTGAAGAATAAATTTCTAGACGTATTTCCAAAAGCAACAATCCAAATTCGAGGTCGAATTATTTCTAAGAAGGAAAGAATGATGCAGTTGCAGATCAACAGGCTGGTGAAGAGCAGAAGACACGACTCGTGCTCACCGGCATGACTCGTGACGCTTATCAGCACGAGTGTAACAAAGGGCATGATTCGTATCACGAGTGGATTAGGAAGGGCACGACTCGTGACCTCTAGCACGAGTCGTGATAGCGGCAGCTTCAGAAACGGATTTGCGGCAGAAAACAGTCATTGGGCTTCAAGTGTTTTATGAGTTTTTAGGGTTTTATTGAATTATTAAGTTAGGGTATTTTGGTCTTTTCTTTGAAAGTTGTATTAGGGTTTTATTAGGGTTTTCTTTTAGTATTTCACAAAATCTGGGGAGAAACGCGTTTCTCCGTCGCGTACGGAGAAACGAGTTTCTCCCTATAGAGAGCATGAATCGATTCATTACGGAACTTGACCCAGAGACGCCTAGCCATGCCTTGTTCATTGTCAGACAACGACAAAGATGCCTTCGTACTTGCCGCCATTGTTGAACAACAACTAACTCCACTGAGTATTGTCAAAATCGAATTCTGATTGGGGATTAATGATGGGAAAAGGTGTTTGAAACAGGAAAAAAGAGGAGATCGGAATCGAATTTTGAGTGTTGGGTTTATGAATAGGCGCATCAAATTGGGATTTGGGAATGATTTCGCCGGAGGAGATGTTTTTCCAGCAGCATGGTTTCAACATTCTAGGCTCAAAATTTTGATGAAGCTACTTGCATATTGGAGATGTTTTTCCTGCAGCAAGTATGAACTGTGAGGGATTTATTTTGCATAGAATGGTTTGTTGAATAAATGGTGATGATTTTTGTCGTGGACAAAGAACCAAGCTATGGTTTTGATATGAATTTTGCCCTCCTTATATAGAATCCCCGTAAATATGTAAGTTTACAGAGCTCGGATGTATTTGGCTATGTGATATCCAGAACCTTTTGAAATGATATCCAAAACCTTTTGAAAGGATATCCAGAAATTTGAAAGGATATCCAGAACCTTTGGAAAGGATATCCAGAACCTTTTGAAAGGATATCCAGAAATTTTGAAAGGCTTCTGGATATCAATATTAAATGTTCTGGATATCCAGAACTCTTTGAAAGTGATATCCAGAAAATTTGTATTACTCATGACCTTGCCTTAGCCCTTGGCCTTGGCCTTGGCCTTTGCCCCAAATCTTTTTTTCTGGATATTCATTCCAAAGCTTCTGGATATCACTATTCAATTTTCTGGATATCCAAAACCTTATGAAAGTGATATCCAGAATCATAAATTTGGTCTTGGCCTTGGATTTGGCCTTGGCCCCAAATCTTTTTTTCTGGATATCCATCCCAAAGCTTCTGGATATTCAGAACACGTTTCTCCATAACTTATGGAGAAACGCGTTTCTCAGCAGACCTACTCTTAGTATTTATAGTTGTGATTAGGTTTTGAGAAAAAGCAGACTTTGTTTTTTATTAATGAAAATATTTGCCGTTGAGCAATTATCTAGGGTTTCAATCTCATCTTGTTTCAATTTCGTTTGATCAATTCTCATATAACCCTCATTCTACATCATAAACCATCGAACATTATATTCATACACGGATTTTTTTCTCAAATAATATATTTTTAAAATTTTATTTACCAAAGTGATTTACTGTTCAAACTTTTTCCTAAAATGTTTCACTTTTTTAAAAATCGCTACACCGTGTAGCGAGTTTATAATTTTTCCGATTAAAATCGCTACACGGTGTAGCGATTTTAAATTTTCTAAATTTTATTTTAATATTGATGATGTTTAAAAAAAAACTAAATTTGAAATCGCTACACGAAGTAGCGATTTCTAATTCACAGAGTCAACAAGCCAAAGTCCACCAAGGTCCAAACCAAGTCCAAAGTAGTAAAGTTTGTAATTCGTCCCACTTTAAATTACTAAATAATAATAAAAAATAATTGTATTATTAAAAAAAACTAAATAGAAATATTATTTTTTCCATCTCAAATAAATATGTTAAAAAATTTACTTCTATAAAAAATTATATTCTTCATTTCAAAAATAAATATTACTTTCGACTCAAAATGAATAACCAAAAAATAATACTACATTTTTATCCCAAATAAATGAGCATTACTTCCTTCGTCTCAATGAATATTTAAAAAAATAATAATACTCTTCATTTGCCTCAAAAATTAATATCATATTTTGAGACGAAGACACTAACATTACAAACATTAATTTTAGCCAAAATCTAGGGAGAAACGCGTTCTCCATAAGTTATGGAGAAACGGGTATCCAGAACCTTTTGAAAAGATATTCAGAAATTTTGTATTGGCGTAGCGCCGCCCATGCCTTGGGGCAATTCGATATCAATATTAAAATGTTACTGGATATCCGTAACTCTTTGAAAGTGATATACGTAACCTTTTGAAAGGATATCCGTAACCTTTTGAAAGTCTTACGGATATCAATATTAAATGTTACGGATATCCGTAACTCTTTTGAAAGTGATATCCGAATCTATTTAAGTTGATATCCGTAAAGTCCCAGCACTTGGCGGGCAATTCGGATATCAATATTAAATGTTACGGATATCCGTAACTTCTTTGAAAGTGATATCCGTAACCTTTTGAAAGGATTTGGAACCTTTTGAAAGGCTTCTCGGATATCAATATTAAATGTTCGATATCCGTAACTCTTTGAAAGTGATATCCGTAATCTATTTAAGTTGATATCCGCAAAGTTGGTATGTGTTGGTCCCATTCTAACATAACTTACGGATATCATGATGATCAGGGTTACGGATATCCGTAACCTTTGAGACTGATATCCAGAACCTTTGGAAAAACACGTTTCTCCATAACTTATGGAGAAACGCATTTCTCCGGAGACTTACTCTTAATTTTAGAGGCGAATGAAGTAGTATTAATTTTTAAAATATTCATTGGGATGAAGGAAGTAATGCTTATTTTTTTGGGATAAAAAATGTAGTATTATTTTTTGGTTATTCATTTTGAGTCGAAAGTAATATTTATTTTTGAAATGAAGAATATTATTTTTTATAGAAGCACATTTTTTTAAAATATTTATTTGAGATGGAAAAAATAATATTTCTATTTAGTTTTTTTATTAATACATAATTATTTTTGTATTATTATTTTGTAATTAAAGTGGGACGAATTACAAACTTTACTACTTTAGACTTGGTTCGGACCTTAGTGGACTTTGTCTTGTTGACTCTGTGAATTTGAAATCGCTACCTCTTGTAGCGATTTCAAATTTAGTTTTTTTTTTTTTTAAATAGCATAAATATTAAAATAAAATTTAGCAAATTTAAAATCGTTACACCGTGTAGCGATTTTAATCGAAAAAATTTTTAAACTCGCTACATGGTGGCGAGTTTCAAAAAGTGGGACATTTTGGGAAAAAGTTTGAGCAGTAAATCACTTTGGTAAATAAAATTTTAAAAATGTATTATTTGAGAAAAAAATCTCCATACACGCATATCTTCAATACGGAAAGGAAATTAATCACCAATCCTGATTTCAAAAGTATGAGGATATCTATAAATGACTTCCTAATCATATTGTGACCGGTCTAATCCCATCTTTTTATATAATTCATCAATCAACTCATTGTATCTCTATCAAAAATTAGCCCTAATTGCACATTTTGGCCCTTTTTGAAAATGAGAACCATCAAATGGTTGTTCATCACACCTCCCCAATAGCATATGAAAATGATTGAACCCCCGTTCATCTTTAACCGTACATTACGAAATCAAAGTGT
This sequence comes from Adenophora triphylla var. japonica, assembly GCA_022495995.1. Lineage (NCBI taxonomy): Eukaryota > Viridiplantae > Streptophyta > Magnoliopsida > Asterales > Campanulaceae > Adenophora > Adenophora triphylla. The sequence goes on from JAFEMH010003082.1 coordinate 271,534, forward strand.
TAAAACCTAAATAACAAAACCCTAACATTTATATCTATAATATATTATAACACAGTAAAAAAATTAAATTTATATATCTAAACACAAGTGAAAGCAATTATTAAGATAATGTTAATTTACATTGATTCTTGTTATTCAACGATTCTGAAATTAAATGATGTGAAGATTCGGGGGTTTTTTTTTTAAAGTAAGTATGGGAGGATATGAGAATGAGAATGAATCTGAATCTGCAAACCTAATGAAAAAATGTCTTTGTAAACTAGCTACGCCATGTAGCGAGTTCTGTGTACGCCTAAACTCGATACTTGGTGTAGCGAGTTTTGTTTTGTTAATTACAGTTAATTAATTCAAACGGTTTATCTTAATTTAACTAAACTCGCTATATGGTGTAGCGAGTTTCAACAGTCAAATGTTGAACTCGCTACACCATACGTAGCGAGTTCTAAAAAGATGGTTATTTTGAAGCTTCACGTTTTCTTTTTTGGCAAAGCTTCACTAATTACCCAAAAAGGGCGTCCCGTTAGAAGCTTCACCTTTCCTTTTTTGGCAAAGAATCTTTACTATTTTCTCCACTCATTCTCTCTCCTACATTATTTTAATACTCACAATACCATTATAATTTACTATTCCCTCCACTAATTCTCTCTCATATTTTCAAATTACACTCACAACATTTTTTTTCCCTCCCATTTCCATAATTTGCGTGCCCACCCAAAAGGGTGAAGCACTTATTGGGACGGAGGAAGTATATATATCAATATTTTGTTCTTGAAACAAGAAAAAATATTGACTAGCGATCCAATCAAACAGGCCCTTATAAGGAAGGGACTAAACTAGTGGCACCGGTACAACACAAAGAGGACGAGCCTTATGTAACGTTAGTCCAAATATCTCCTTCATGTCCACTTCCCCATCCTCAAGCTTCCATTCAAATGAATTGACTAGCGATCCCAAAATGACAGGCATAACCCTCATTGCCATGGGCAGTCCAGGACATATTCTCCGTCCTGCTCCAAATGGAATCAACTCAAAATCTTGGCCCATGACATCTCGTTCTGAGATCAAGAAACGGTCAGGATTGAAAGTCAACGAGTCCTCCCATAACGTTGGGTCCCGCCCAATGGCCCATGTGTTGACTAGTACTTGTGAGCCTTTGGGGACAATATAGCCGTTGACTTCAACATCAGAGTCAACTTTTCGAGGAACTAAGAATGGTGCCGGTGGATATAGGCGCAGCGTTTCTTTGATGATGCATTGTAAGTATGGTAGCCGAGATATATCTGATTCTTCTAGTATCTTGCCTTTGCCAATCACCTGATCAAGCTCCATTTTTGCTTTAATCATAATCGTTTGATTACGTAAAAGTTCTGCCATTGCCCATTCTAATGTGCTCGAAGTTGTATCAGTTCCAGCGAAAAACAAGTCCTGTGCAAGTGGCAATCTTTTAGAAACTTGCTATCAAAACTTACTTTAAAAAGGCAACAGCTACAAGATTTTTCACTTTGCGTGAGATCTAGAGGAAGACCGGACCTACATGTTTTGAAATCAAAGTAAAAGATATAAAGATTTGACACTTGAAATCAAAGTAAAAGAAGAGAACAAACCAAGAACATTCGCGGGATATGATCGAAATCTATCTCCTCAGGATTCTTTTCATTGAAATCAAGACACAAATCCAATAAATCACCATTCCCAGCATTCTTCTGCACCTTTCTTAACTCTAACCTTTCATTGATTAACCGACCAAGCAGCTTCAAAAATCTGTCAAATTTAACGGTTACCCTTCGTCTAATACCTTGTGGGTCAATCATCTTCAGCACAGAAAAATAATCAGCCAAGTTAGGCTTACCAATCTCCATAAAAATATTACAAATAAGTTCCCTAAGCTCATTGACGTCAGAATCTTCCTTAGGGTCAGTTAAGTCCTTGGAGAAAATAGTGTTGGAGATTAAGTTAAGAGAAGTTAGAAAACCAGCAGTACCAATATCAACAGCCTTGCCATCTTTGCAACTTTGGGCACAATAGGCTATAAGATCATGCACTTTCCTACTCCTCAAATGCTGGTTGGCATCAAGTCCTTTAACGGAAAAGATAATGGAGGTCATTATCTTTCTGAGGCTTCTCCATCTGGTTCCAACGGGTAACCATGGAACGGAGTATTGGTAATGATTAAGGGCGTGTACAGCATCAGGGACAAAACGGTTAGAGAAGGCAAGATCTTGTTTTTGAAGGACATTTTTAGCCATGGAAGATGATGAAATTACAATAGTGGTGATGCGGCCGAGTTTGAGTGACATGATTGGACCATATTTTTTGGCTAAATCGGCTAGAGATTGGTGTGGTTTTTGGCCTAGAATGTGCAGATTTCCGATGATGGGTACTGGGAACGGTCCGGGTGGAAGCTTTTTCGATTTGGTTTTGTTTGTAAGAATTATGAAGGATTGTATTGAAACCAAAACAAGTAAAAGACCAAGAAAAATGCTCCATAAATCCATCCTCACTTTGATCTCTAGGTTGTGGATGTCAAAGGAGAGATGGGCTTGGTATATATATATATACTAGAGTAGATAAGATTGAGCCGAACGGACAGCTGGGATGTAGGGCGGATACAAGGCCACCTAACCCAAAGGGTGGCCATGAACCTATGTAAAATATATATATATATATATGTATATATATATATATATATATATATATATATATATATATATATTACTAAATGCACCCTCATTTACCTGTTCAGTTCACCTCTTGGCAAAAAAGATAATTTGTAAACCCTTCCATTTTATTTTTGGATCCGCGCTGATAATATACTGATGCAAAAAATCAAATAAGCCAAAATAAGGGCATCTCAGGTGTCAGAGTCAAGAGACAGATATTTTTAGAGCAGCGAGAAATAGCATAATAATAAAGTGAAGTTCAATAAATGGTTGTGGAGTGGTCCTCAAAGATTGTGAGGACGATTTATTTACCGGTCTTCGTAGTACCCTGAGAATCGGATCAAAATCTCATAAAAATATAAAAATTTACGACAAATTGAAATTTTATACAAATTCAAAATTTTATATAAATTGTTGTTTTTGTTAGTCCACTCGTATTTAAGTTATATTACAAAAATTACTCTTATACCTTAGATATAAGAGTAATTTTTTTTACAATTTTTCACGTTTTCTTTAAAAAAAATCATCTTTTATTAATCAGTCCGCTCATTTATCTAAGGTACAAGACTAGAAAAAAAAATTAAAGAAATATATACAGAAAATTATTGATTTTAATAAATTTTAAATATATTTATACTTATATTGATATTTTTATCATTCATTTTATAGTAAAAAAAAATCATGTGATCCATGCCATCACCTTTCATTCATTCTTACACCAAAAATAAAAACTCTAAAATATTGACATAATATCAAAATTTCTTTAAAAATTAAAATTTTGCCAACGTATAATTTAATATTTATGTTTTTTTAACTCTATTTTAATATGTTATGAAAGGCTACCTTTGTTAGTATATGGGACTTTGACCAATAAATCCATCGTTCAAATGAAATCGATCAATAAAGACAGACATTTTCAAAAATTGACAATAAGTCTCTGCTAAAAATGTGGACAAAAATACCCTAACTACAATTCTCGCACGTACCAGCGCCTTATGCGCTTGATGGGTGAAGATTATGATCCGCTGATTCGCACTCCATATACATTCTCCCTCCCTCTTTCTCTCCATTCCTTTTTTTTTCCTCGGTTAATAAAAACTTCAACAACTACAAAATTTGCCCTACAGTTATTTTAAAAGAATGACATAAATAACTGAGAAATCTACAACACATTTATAACATAAACCAACTCTAGTCATGAACAACTGTGAAAACGTATAAAACATTAATGTGAAATAGAATTATCAGTTTATAACATAAACAAACACAGTTATAATATAAATCAATTCTATTTTCACAATTATTTAAATAGCTGTGAAATAGAATTCACAGTTATTTAAAACAAAACTTGTGTTCAAGTTTCATGAGAAATATTAGTTGTTCACCAAACTCTAACCAAAATAACTGTGAAATACACATCACATTCAAAAATTGTTTTTTTTTTCAAAATATTGCTTTTAAAAAATTTATATACCAAAATAACATTTTTAAAAATTCAAGTACCAAAATAGCACTTTCCACATTAATTCCGGAATTGGTAATTCCGGAATAAGGTAATCCGGCATTACCAATTCCGGAATCCAATTTTTTTTTTCAAAACTGAAATTAAAAAAATAATATTTTCTGTAAAAAAAATGAGCGATCGCGCGATATATGGGGCGATCGCGCCTAATCTAATCTGGCGTTACCAATTCCGGAATCCCTTTTTTTTAAAAAAAACTGATTTTAGCAAAATAATATTTTCTGTAAATAGAGAGCGATCGCGCGATAGGTGGGGGCGATCGCGCCTAATGTAATCCGGTAATGGTAATTTCGAATTTCATTTAAAAAAAATTGGAAAACTTAAATTCAATTCCGGAAATGTAAATTCCAGATTCATTTAATTGAATTCCGGAATTGACATTTCCAAATTCAATTGATGATTTTAAGATTTGTTGTAGTTTCTTCGAGAGTTGTTTGTTTACAGAGAAAGAAAGAAAGAAAGAAAGAAAGAAAGAAAGAAAGAGAAAGAGAAAGAGAAAGAGGGAGAAGGAAGAAAGAAAGAGAAAGAGTTTGAAGGTGAAGAAGGAAAATTGAGAAAGAAAGAGAAGGATTGAAGGAAAAAAATTTTGAGAGGAAGAAGAAGAGGAAAATTTTATCAAAATTGAAAGGTTAGTTATATTTCTTCTTTTTATTTGTTTTGAGTTCTTAATTTTAGCCATATAAATTTTCCTAAAAGTTTATTTGTGCATTTTTATATAATTTGTTGATTTTCAATGAATTAAACAATTGTAATTCAATTTTACCCTAGTTAGAATTTTCTTAAGTTAGGTTTAAAATCAAGTGCTTGTTAAAAATAGTTTGACAAACTTGTTGTAAATTTTTTACTTAATTATTAATTTTTAAGTGCTAAATTTAAAATTTGAGCTTAAATATAGCAACACCTTAACTCCCATTTAAATTTAATTACTATTGAATTTATGTGTTTCAGATGAATCAACATGAACAACAACCCTTTATTGTTCCTGGTCCAATCGATCCACATGTATTAACTTCACAGGAGACACATAGATCTAACTATATTTGGGCTGGACAACAGTTGCCCAATTTAAGACTTGGGCGTGGTACAGAGCTTCCAGCGAGAATTGATTCGAGGATAGAAAACATACTTATAAATACTGGATTTTACGGAGTGTATTTATTAGGTCATTTACAATTTGATTGGCACTTGATAGAGGCTTTGATTGAGAGATCGCATTCAGAGATCCACACATTTCACTTACATGTAGGGGAGATGACCATCACTTTAGAGGATATTGGTATTTTGTGTGGTCTTCAAATAGATGGATTGGAAGTGACTAGTTCAGAACTAGTAGGAGAATGCTGAGATTGTTGAGGAGTTATTTGGGGTTACAATATCTCCCGCAAACATCAAAAAAGCAGGAATGGTGTCTATGCGATAGGTTCTAGATCACTTCCCTCTTTTGGATCAGCTTCCCAATAATGCATCCGAGTATATGATTGAGACATATACTCGAGCCTATATTTTTCTGTTATTGGGGTCATACATTATGCCCGACTCGTCTAATAACCTAGTTAAGTTGATGTACCTCTCACTACTTAGGGAAATAAATAATATTGGTGAGTACAGTTGGGGTAGTGCAGCGTTGGCCTTCTTGTATGGGGAAATGTGTGTAGCATCTAAGCACTATTCGAAAGGGTGTGGTGGCTTCTTGACCATTGTACATGTATGTCAATAATATTTGATTACATTATACTAGTGGACTTAATCTGTTTTGTACGTAATGATAATTTTTTTTATAGCTTTTGGCATGGGAGAGGTTGTTGTGTACACAACCTAGGAGACATGGAGGTGAAACACTTAATGTAACATTACCATTGGGTTGCAGGTATATTACAAAACCCAAAAATGGATCCTAGACTCCCCCGCCATTCCAATTGCCGTCCTCATTCCTCCGGCCAAACATCTGCCACTCAACCCTCTCACCTCTCTCAAATAAATCTCTCTCAACCCTCTTCAGAGCATCTGATTCCTGGTTCCATAGGTGTCATGCAGGCCGCTATGCGCCAAAGAAACCTCGATCGTCAGAGCGTTTCCTCTCAGGAACCTCTGATTCCGACCCAAGAGTATGTACGGAGAGCGATTGAAGATCCCGGGGAGGATAAAGATTTCCAACGCAATCCTTGGCTCTCCGCAATTGAACTGCTCAATGCCACTAGTATGATTCCTGCTACCCCTTTGAATACTATCAAGGGTGGATGTGTCAATTTTGATAGGATTAATGTTGTTGTTCCTGTTGTCAAGACCTGCACACCAAATGAATTTGGTGATCTTATGGTGACTTTGAAGGTTAGCACATGAGTTTTCTATGTTTTCTAGCATGATTAGTATGTGTCTTGTCTTACTAATTAAGGTAAAATTGTTAGGATCCTACGAAAATAATAGGTGCTTCAATTCATCATAAGGTGCTTTCTGAGAGTGAGTTCGCAAATGACATATCTGTTGGTTCTGTTATGATACTTCATCAGTTATGATGTATTAAATCATATCAGTTAGTACACTTAAGAATTTTGTACCATCTAATCATGTTGTTTTGTAATTTTTAGGTTGTAGTTTTCTCCCCCTCACGTAAAGCATATTATCTTAACATCACACTCCCTAATGTCTTCAAGGTAAAATTGTTAGGATCCTACTTTGAGTGAGTGATTGTTCAACAAGTAACGTTAGTTTATTTGCGTTGCAGGTAATTCATAAGGATTTCATCCCATCTGATTTTCCATGAAAGGGTTTTTCATGTCACATGGAAGTGGTTACTAAATATTTTGTTTGATTAATGTAATAGTTGTTGGACTTGTATTTTCTATCCTATGTGATCTGGATATAATCACTAATTTGAACTATTTATTTTAATGTTATTTCAGTTTTTTATAAATTATTTGCTACAGTATGATGTATTTATAATGCAAGATGAAGGAAAAATTTAACCCAAAACAATTAAATCTCATCCAAACGCCTTCTTTTTCTCTTGGGTGGGTCGCCCCTCTTAGGATGCGATCTTCCTTATATCCAAGAACTTCGCGTGATCGCGCCATAAAATCAAGCAAGTAGCCGCCCCATTTTCCTGTAACTTCGTGTGATCGTGCCCACCTTGAGGGTGCGATCGCCCCTTTTATCAAGTTAACGATTTACCGCTTAAACATACCTAAAGCACCGGGAGGAGGAGGATCAGAATGCTCCACAATGGTTTCAGGGTTCCACTTTTGGATGGCTGCTAACAAACGTGGCAATCAGCCTTAACCAGTTCCAAAACATCTTGCCCTATGGACTTAACATCTAGGTTTTGATGATCTTGGCTAATTTATGTTCCCAAGCAAGAATGAGGACCCTTATATTTGGTAACTTCCCAATACCCGACATTCTTCAAACTCACATTCACATAAAAATTGCACGGAAAATCTTTCACCAAACACTCAATAGTCCACTTTCGGGTTGTGCTTCGTTTTACCTTGAAGTGCCATTTTTATTAATATGAAACAACTTCATTTTATACTGCACCTCTGTCTTCTTTGAAAAGCGAATTCCTTTGGCAATTTCATTATGTTCTACATTCCATTCAGCAAAGTTATATTGGTTATCATCATATATCTCTGATCCTTCTCCAATATCACGATAAAATTGATACCCGGCTCTCTCATGCACATGATGTTGTGGTTCTTCGTAAGCAACCAAATGTAACCCCAAATCTCCCCTCACCCCAGCATCACCCTCATTCTCGCTATCATCGGTAGGACTACTGCAATCATCATATCCATCGTCACGATCTTCATTTAGAAGCGACCCAATATTTTCATTATAATTTGAATCATTATCATCATCATTATAGAATTCCTCACCCTCACCCCCTCCCACTTCCTCCTCCTCTTCCTCTTCCTCTTCGTCTTCCACATATGTTTGTGTACTTGTTCCAGCATCCCTCTAACTATAGCAGCCTAAAGAACCCATCTGGAAGGTATCCATGTCATTAACATACTAATTTTGTAATGGCTCCTCATGGGTTTCAAACTCTTCAACATTCACATTATCAACTAAATTCATCTTAACATACAATTGTAAGATACTCAACCCACCAAACAGAGTAGAAACATCAAACATGACTTCCATACCCATATCATTGTCGATTAAATGGAACGTAATTTGCAATTCCGGGAGCGACAAGATGAGGATATCTACAAGTAACTTGCAACTGAACAATAGCTCGATCTACCCCAATTTTCTCAGCTAACTTTTAATCAACTTCTTGTAACTTCACCGAGTTTTAGCCCTAAGTGCACATTTTGATCCCCTTTCAAAATGTTCACCTTCAAACAAGTGTTCATCATCTCCACCCCAATAACACATGAAAACAAGTGGAACTCCAGCCTTATTTATTCCTAAAAATTGAAAAAAAAAATTATCAAAAACCTAATTTAACAATATCACTACATTTACAAAAAATCAAATAAACACTAATTTTAAATTTCAAACAAAAATTAAGAGGGATTAAAATGTACCTTCTTTTTTTGGTTCTTCTTATGCTCACTTCTTTAAATATTTAAGCTTTTTTTTTTTGATAAAAATCCACCTCACTTCTCTTCTTCTTGAACTTCTTAATCAACTTCTTGAATTTTCAGATTTTTTTTGAAAAAAATCCACCTCCTCTTCTTCTTCCTTATTTTTTTCTTCTTCTTGACTGTGTTTTTTTCTGCGTGTGTTGTTTACAGAGTTGTTGTGCTAGGGAGAATAAGTAAAGATTTTATGCAAAGCAAATCCCGGAATTAGCATTTCCAGAATTGAATTTTTCAAAAAAAAATATTTTCTTAATTCAGTAAAAAAAAAATCCGAAATTACCAATACCGGATTACATTAGGCGCGATCGCTCCCACCTATAGCGCGCGAACGCTCTCTATTTACAGAAAATATTATTTTGCTAAAATCAGTTTTGTAAAAAAAAATTGGATTTCGAAATTGGTAATGCCGGATTACCTTATTCCGGAATTACCAATTCCAGAATTAATGTGGAAAATGCTATTTTGGTACTTAAATTTTTAACAATGTTATTTTGGTATATAAATTTTTAAAAAACAATATTTTGGAAAAAAAATCTTCAAAAATTTATCAGTAGTTTAAGCAAAAATAACTGTGAAATACACATCACTGTTATTTCACAAACAATAGATGAGGATGAACAACTGTGAAAACCTATAAAACATTAATGTGAAATAGCATTCTCAGTTTATAATATAAATCCATTCTATTTCAAAGTTATTTAAATAACTGTAAAATAGAATTCACAGTTATTTAAACTAAAACTTGTGTCCAAGTTTCATGAGAATTATTAATTGTTCACCAAACTCTAACCAAAATAACTGTGAAATACACATCACAGTTATTACACAAACAATGCATGAGGATGAACAACTGTGAAAACCTATAAAACATTAATGTGAAATAGAATTCTCAATTTATAGCATAAACCAACACAGTTATAACATAAAAATACCAAAACTTGCGTCCATGGCGATCTGAGTGAGAGAGAAGAAATCAACGGGAAACGAATTTGAATTTGAATTCAGCGAGAGCGAAAGAGAAAATCTTCTTCTGTTCTTTGAAATCTAGTGCTTGTCTTTCTCCATTATTTGAACAACGTTAATACTCGCATTCATCAAACAAATCGTGTTTTTTCTTCTATTATGCAGCTTATAGAAACAATGTCGCCGTTCATTTCTATCGACGACTTCATGTTCCTCGCAAGCAGGGCGTTTTGCAGTTCTTTCGTCATTTTTGTTCAGATCCAGGTCATTTTTCCATAGAATTTCAATAGTATCTTTTTTTATTATAATTATTATTTAAGATGATTGAGTAGTGTGTTTGGAATTATGCTTCGCATGTTCGTGAGTCTGAGGAGATATCTTGTTTTGAATTTTCGTAAATCCTGTTTGAATCTAATGATTTCATATGTTGTAATTTCGCGAAATTTTCATTACCTTATACTAACGTTTTTCGGTTAAATCCTAGAAGCTTTCATAAATAAAATTTTAAGGAGTGAGATGAGATTCTCGACTTTATTGTTTCTCTGTAATTCTTCTGATTCTGTGGTATGTTATACAGAAAAGATGCTATCAGTTTGTTTTTGATATTATTCAATTTATGGCGTGCTTAGATTACTGTATTACAAAGTATTAGAAAACATGTTGAGAAAGAATTGAATTAGGGATATTTTTGTTCACATTTTTAGCAGGCATTTATTGGCGAGTTCGAAAATGTCTATTTTTATTGATAAATTTTACCCAATCTCAAGGTTTTATTGGTAACGACTTCAATTGAGTCACTTTCCTTTTGACACTTTATATTTAAAACTTTGTATTTGATCAATTAAAAACTACTCCCTCCGTCCCACTTCAATTGAGCCACTTTCCTTTTTGAGACGTCCTACTTCAAATGAGCCATTCCATAAATGGAAAGAAGTGAACATTTTTTTCAGACATTTATATCCTCATAACATTTATATATTAAAAAAAATATTCATTATACCTTTATAATTTTAACATATTTACAAAAAAAAAAATCATTAACTTTGTATTTGATCAATTAAAAACTACTCCATCCGTCCCACTTCAATTGAGCCACTTTCCATTTTGAGACATCCCACTTCAAATGAGCCATTCCATAAATGGAAAGAAGTGAACAGTTTTTCGAACATTTATACCCTCATAACGTTTATATATTTAAAAAAATCAATTCATTATACCCTTATAATTTTAACATATTTACAAAAAAAAAAAAAAACCAATCATTAACTTACTATTCCTTTCACTCATTCTCTCTCCTATTAAATGTTTTTAACTTTTATATTCTCTCCCCTCTAATCTTCTACCCACTTTCAATTCTTTACTCATTTTTAAAAAAAAAATTCTTAAAAAGCGTGCAAAGATGTCATGGCTCAATTGAAGTGAGACGGGGGGAGTAATAAATATTACAAACTAGCCCATTTGTTATTATGTGCTCGGCACATTACATATTATGTTAACTTTTATAACGCTCGTTAGTAAAAGAATGTAAAGTTAAAGTGGGATGATTTGAAAGTTTAAGTATCAAATAGACCAATTTTTCAAACGAAAGTTTAAAGTGCAAATCGTTGAATACCTTGGGGGTAAACATATACTCCCTCCGTCCACTTACTTACTTCACACTTTCTATTTTGAGCGTCCAAATACATATTTCACACTTTGTTTTTTTACCTAAAATGGAAAGTTTTTATTATTAAAACATTAACCCTACCCCACTCATTCTCTCTCCTACCTTATTTTAATACTCACAACACCATTATAATTTACTATTCCCTCCACTCATTCTCTCTCCTATTTTACTTTTACACTCACAACATTTATATCATTATTTTTTTCCTTAATTCACGCATGAACAGTAAATGTGAAATAACAAAGTGGACGGAGGGAGTATTGACCTATTTACTAATTTGAACCTCATGTTAGTCGTTAAAAATAAATTGTTAAAAATAAATTATAGAAATCTACTTACACCTCCTAAAAATTAAACTTTGACTTCTATACTAAAATAATGAGTGTTATAATTTCATATAGATATTAAAGTTCTAGACCAGTAGTTACTAATAATAATATTCACTCATCCCCTTATAAATAATTGACACAATTGTCTAATTAATGGTCTTAACTTTCATTAAGAAAATTATGTATTAAATTATTATACATGAAACAATTACAATAATTTAAAATGTAATAAACATTTAAAGGGTATATCTATTGAACATAAATTGCCACTCACTCATTTGTGTGGAAAAAATGTACATAAAATTCATAAAAAAAAAAAAAAAGGCATCGAATAGCTATTTACTCCCTCCGTCCCGTCTGAAATTGCAAAAATTATTTTGTTAGGTGTTCTACTTTAATTTGCAATATTCATTTTAGATAAGTTTTTATTTCTTGATAAATAGTGAGGCTCAAATGAAATACTAACAACACAACAGTTATCCACTTACTATTTACTATATTATTTTTCTCTCTTAACCAATCATCTACTTTAATAACACATCAAATATTCACTTTTTTTTTTTTTAAAAAAAAAATGTCTTTACAATTATTTTACAAACTCAAAAAATACAGTAAACGGAGAATATATCTTCTAGTACAAAATTTCTATCATCCAGGCTGGGGCATGGCCATCCAGAAAAAAGAGCTAAATGCATTCATAAATCATGAACCAATCACTTGCTTATCATTGCCATCGTTTTTGGCAATTTACATTCACTCAGGTCAGCCATTTATTTCTCTTCTACTATCTCAATCTCAAAATAATTACTTTCTCGCTCCGTTCCAAAAATGAAAAACCAATTATTATTTTTTTTCAAATTTTTTTTATCAAAAGCAAATTTTAAAAATATTTTTTAGATCATTAATTATTCATTTTGTGACAAAGAGGTAGTACTCACTCTGTCCCAATAAATGTCGCATTTTTTCATTTGATTGGTTCCAAATTAAATATTATTTTTCTAAACAAGAAAAGTGACTTAGGCCTCATTTGTTTTTTATTTTTAGCTTTTATTCAGATCTGAAGGGGTGGGTGTATCAGACATAATGTAATTCAGATGTAAAACTATAACTTATTTGCCTCTTAATTGATTTTTTTCATATATATATCTCTTCCATAAACTCGTAATTTCAAAAATATTCAACCCAAACATTAGATCAATAATCATTCTTCTCATCTCTCTACTCCATTAAATGTCGTAACATTAATTTCAGATGAATATTAAAATAGTTTGAGTAATTCAAAATCAGTTTTCAGAAGCTAACTCTTATCAATTCAACCAAATTTAGACGCGAAATCATATTTCAACACTTAACATTTAAAAAAATCAAATGTCACCTTAGTACGTAAAGCAAATTTCTTAAAAAAAAATGTTGGCAAATCAACTGAAATAATTTTTGTAAATACTCAATTCTTTCCCTACAGCCAGGCAGCCGCCTCACTCGTAATTTCCAAAAATACTCAATTCTTACCCTACAGCGGCGGCACCACCATGCTTTTCGGCTCCAAAATTCTCTCATCAAAACTCTATCAGAATTCCTCCACTCAGGTCAGCCATTTATTTCTCTTCTACTATCTCAATCTCAAAATAATTACTCACTCGCTCCATTCCAAATATGAAAAACCAATTTTTTTTTATTAAAAGCAAATTTAAAAAATATTTTTTAGATCATTAATTTATTCAATTTGTGACAAAGAGGTAGTACTCACTCTGTCCCAATAAATGTCGCATTTTTTCATTTGGTTGATTCCAAATTAAATATTGTGTTTCTAAACAAGAAAAGTTTTATACAAATGAAAATCTAAAACTTACTATTAAAAATATTGTTGATAATATATCAATAACAAGTTTTATATTTTTATTTATATAATTAAATTAATCTAAAATTATTGTTCAAAATTCTCGTAACTTATTATTGAACAAAATGGAACGAAGGGGGGCGCATCAAGCCTACAATTTACTAGTCACAAACTTAGCAAACAAATTATTTGTTATTCAGGACCTTTCACTATTTCACTAGGGACCATATTAATAAGGACCTTTCACATGACAATGTTTTCTAAGCCAGAAGAACTATATGCCATTGCCTACTCGATATTGCCAATAACTATTCCTATTCCTAGGTGGCTCTACTTGTTAAGCACCGCTAGAACATGCATTGCAAAATGTGTAGAAATATAATGTTAATATAAAGTGTAGAAAATTAATAAATGTGTAGAATTCCTGAAGTGGAAATTACATATTTATGATGGGCAAAATGATAATTTCTCACTGCTTCATATATGAAAGGGTGTGATCCCTAAATAAAGTGTATATTGTTTCCTATATATAGAAGTCTACCATCTTCCTATTTAGGTGGCTCTACTTGTTAAGCGCTTCCATCTTCTTCATTTATCATTTTATCTTATACTTTATACTTGGTTTGTTTAAAAATGTTAAAACCCGGCAGAGAAAACGATAAAAAATCACACGCCACGAACGCAAGATTTATGTATTTTATCAAATTGGCTACATTCATAAATTGATGGAGAGAATATTATTATATTGGAAAATCAAAGATTACAATATCTAATCTTGTTTATGAATTCATGATCACAAGAATTTACATTTGTGCAAACCTTAATCTTGAGATACAGATGAGCAGTTGAATTTTTTGGATCATGCATATGTGTGAAGATGAAGTTGTTGCCGATGTTTGGTGAAGATGAAGATGCCGGCCGATGTTTCGCAAGCGAGGCACCGGCCTCGGCTCGAAGCCGGGCGGCCGCCTCACCAAGATCAAACCTCGGCTAAAGTCTCGCAGTGAGGCGCCGGCCTCGGCCCAAGTCAGGCGGCCGCCTCACCAAGATCAAAACTCGACCAAAGCCACTGCCAGTGAGGTGCCAGCCTTGGCCCAAGCCAGGCGGCCGCCTCACCGCTAGCCTGAAACTGAAACGTGAACCGGCCTAACTGTTTTTATTTAGGACTCTTTTTCTTTCGTTTTAAAATAGGACTAGGACTCCTTTCTTTTTTCTTTTTCTATTTTGTAACCTATATATATTGAGATGTTGATCAATAAGAAAGGCAACAAACATGAATAAAACCCTAGATTGATTTCCTACATGGTATCAGAGTCTCCATCATAAACAAGTCTAAATCCATGGTCGACGACAATACTATCATGCCTGGCGGCAATAACAACACCAATACCAATAATAATCCTCCTAAAATTGAATACAATTCTTTCTTTTACCTTGGTCCTCGTGATAGGCCGTGCGATTTTATTACTCCTACTCGCTTCAATGGTGAAAACTATGATGATTAGGCCGGCGATATGCAAATGACTCTCGAAGCTCGTCGAAATTTTGGTTTTCTAGATGGTACACTTACTGAACCTGTTTTTCCTTGCACCATCTCTGATTGGAATACTATTCATGCCATGTTGATTTCTTGGATCATGAATACTATCGCTTCTGACGTTAAAAGCACTCTCTCCAAATCTCGGAGATGCTAAACGTTTACGGGATTCTCTTAAAAGTTGATATGTCAGGTTGATGGTCCACGTATTCAACAATTGAAAGACATCGATCGCTCTTTGTGAGCAAACAAAGTGGCATGTCGGTGGCCACATATTGTGGCAAATTAAATGGCTTATGGGAAGAACTTCATAGTCTTGAACCTTTGATCAATTGCATTTGCCGTAACAACCGCACGGCTCAACAACATTGCCGGATCGCGAGAGAAACAGCAAACTTCATCAATTTCTTATGGGTCTAAATTCCGAGTATCATGCTAATACTCGCACCAATATCTTATCTATAGATCCTCTTCCCGGTCTTGACCGAGCATATAAATTGGTGGCTCAAGATGAACGGATTCATCTTGCTAAGCCTCGTTTCGATGATCTGCTAGTTTTGATCTTCACGCATGCGGATCTCGTAGTCGTGACAACCCCGATCGATCTCATCTCACATGAACTCATTGTAAGAAGACCGGGTCATGACAATACCTCATGTTTTGAATTGAATGGATATTCGGATTGGCTGTTTTGAACAACGCAACAAATCTAATTTGCGTGGCGGTGGTCGCTCACAAAATGGCCGAGGCAGGGTTCCTCTCGCAAGCAGAAGAATACAACTACATCATCGCCCGAACACGGTCCTATAATGTTGGTGCAATTGTCGTGGGATCCTCTTCTATTGCTTCTCCTTCATCATTCATAGCCGAGCATTGGAAGACTTTCGCAAACCTCGTCGGCAATTCTCAAGTTCCAAATGATCGTCTTTCATGGTAAGTTTGACGCAACTTCATGGATAATTGATACATGTGCTTCAAATCATGTAACTCGGGAACGCCTCGTGTCTTCTTAATTTCTGACTATACCAAATTGTCCAATGGGTTTACCTAATGGGTCTTCGTTTTCGGCTCATACAATACGTAGGGATTCATTCGCCCGACTGACACTATTACCCTCTCTCATGTTCTCTTTATTCCAAACTTAAGTTGTAACTTAATTTCGCTTTCACAACTTTCTCGACGATATTCACCGCACCGTCCAATTTAACTCCTCTATGTGTGCTATACAGACCTGCCAAGGAACCCGATTGCATGGGCAGCAAGAAGGGACGTGGACTCTACTACTTTAGCGACGCATTCTTCAAAGACATAACGTTTCAGTTACCGAATCATCTTCTTTGTTGAGTCAGTGGCATAATTGCTTGGGGCACCCTTCGAGAAAGTAGTAAAGCTTCTTCCTTCATTCGGTCGTACTCCTTGCACGGTGCCTTAAATAAACCTTGCGATGCTTGTTTTCGTGCTAAACAACTAGAGATAGTTTTTCTGTTAGTGATTCTTAGTTCACTAGAATTTTTGAGAAAGTACATTGTGATTTATGGGATGCATACACGGATGTTTCTTCTTGTGGTGCACGGTATTTTTTAACATTAGTGGATGATTATTCCCGATATGTCTAGGTTTATTTATTGATTAATAAAACGAAGTCTTTCGTACGTTTATGGCTTTTATTGCAATGGTAGAACATCGCTTTCAAAAGTTTAATGTTGTCCAATGAATCAATGGTACCTAATTTAATTGCATGCTTGATTATTTCTTTTCCTCTGGCATCCATTTTCAAACTTCAGGTGTTGGTACCCCACAACAAAATGGAAGAATCTAGCGGAAACATCGTCATATTCTAAATGTTGCTAGGTCACTTAGGTTTCAGGCTCATTTACCTATTTCCTGGGGTGAAGCAGCTTAATGTCGCTCATTTGATTAACCGGACCCCTACACCCCCTTTAGGTAATAAAACTCCCTATGAAGTGTTGTTTGGGAAATTGCCTTTCTTTGACTCTCTCCGAGTTTTTGGTTCCTTGTGTTATGCCCATAATCAGAAAGTCAAGGGAGATAAATTTGCTAGTCGTAGTCGAAAAAGCATTTTTGTGGGCTATCCTTTAGGCAAAAAGAGATGAAAATTGTTCGATCTAGAGACAAAGAAAATTTTTGTTTCCCGGGATGTGAAGGTTTTTGAGACTACTTTTCCTTACAGTGATTCAAATATAGTACCTCAGCGACAGTATGCGGATCCTACTACATCGACAGTATCATCTACTTCTACAATGCACTCGTCAAGCCGAGCCGTAAGCTTTAGGGAGGGGTATGCGTACGAAAGTTCCCTCCGTTTTTCTTCGGTACTACATTGCTCATACAATTGCTCCTACAAGTCCATCCCCCGCCCACTCTCCTCCAGTCGGTTCCTCAGGTACTTCATATCATATAGCTCACTATATAAATTGTGATAGTTTTTCTGTGAAATATCGTAACTTCCTTGCAACTGTTAGCTCAAGCTAAAGAGCCTAGGTCTTTTCGTGAGGAAATGTCAGCATGTATGGGTGGAAGGATTCTATGTAGATGAAATTCATGCCTTGGAAGCTCGACACTTGGTATATATATATATATACTAGAGTAGATAAGAGATTGAGCAGCTAATCTGGACAACCGGGGATATAAGGGTGGTCGTGGAACCCCTATGTAATATATATATATATATATATATATATATATATATATATATATATATATATATATATATATATATATATATATATATATATATATATTTGGCTTGTTTAGTGATACCCACCATAGGAGTATCCCTAACATGTGGGCCCCTTTTTTTTTTTTTGACAAAAACACCCTTTCCTTTACAAAGAAGCAAGTTAATTGCCAAAAAGGGCATAGCGAGTAATTAATTAAACGGGACCACTACTTCAATCCTCCATCTTCCCCAAATCAACCATAGAAATTCTCAGCGGGTGCTTCATTTTGGCATAATGACGCCTTCGCTTGGAGGAAATATTCTGAAATTTTCATCTCCAAGACCTTCAAGATTTATGTGGCCGTAATCAAGTTAGTAATACGTTATAACGTCATTTGTGTACACACCTTGATGACTCACCACCGAAAAGCAAATCATTGGACACCCCACGAAATGTATATGCCTTATCAACTAGAGAGTAGAAAAGAAAATGAGAAATGCTTCGATCTAATTGGCTTTTGGAAGTGGAATCAAGCAGCTCTCTCATTGGCTGAATCCCCTCTGAGTCGGTTCTGAACTTTAAGCACAAGTGTGCAAGCATTTGAATCTGGAAAAAGGGAGAGGGAGAGGGAGAGGGAGAGAGAGAGAGAGAGAGAGAGAGAGAGAGAGAGAGAGAGAGAGAGAGAATGGTTGATTTGGGGAAGATGGAGGAATGAAGTAGCTGGTCTCCTATATATGCGTTTCGGGTTAATTACTTACATATCATTTTTTAATTAACTTGCTACTTTATAAAAGAAAGGATGTTTTTGTAAAAAAAAAATGGATCACATGTTATGATACTCCTATCACTACAAGGAAAGTGTTCGATTTTAGCTACGGCAAATTTCGTAGCTAAAAATGAAGATTCTCGTAGCTAAATTGTGTTTAGCTACGCGATTTGTTCCGTAGCTATTCCGTGGTGCAGTTTGTCGCTAAATTGGGCGTCGCTATTTTCAGTAGCTATTTTTAGAGATCTTTATATGTCCGTCTCTAATTTAGAGCCGTATATGGCCGTCACCAAATTAGAGACGTATATGTCCGTCTCTCAAATTGAGATGTATATGTCCGTGTCTAAATTAGCTGGGCGTATATGACCGTCTACTTCGATTATGGCTGACATTTTCCGTCTCTATTTAAATTCTCGTTTTATTTTCGAACCATTTAAATAGCCACTTGATATTTCCGTCGCTAAATTGATAATTTTTTTTAAAAAATATATATATATTTAAAAATATATATATATATATATATTTAAATATACGTATATATATATATATATATATACATATATATATATATATATATATATATATGTATAAATATATAAATATATATTTTTAAATATATATTAAATCAGTCTCTTACCTTTTTTTATTTTCAAATCAGTCCCTTAACTTTTATTATTTTCTATATCAGCCTCCCTTAACTTTTATTATTATCAAATCACCCCCTAAATTTCTTTTTATACTCAAATAGTCCTCACAACTTCCACC